>JARVGP010000235.1:0-56942 GCA_029876185.1 Mansonella ozzardi | reverse complement strand
ATCACTATATTATCACCATATCTGTAAAGATATTATAAATTCGGCATGATAAAAGATAAAAGAAAGATCATGAAGTGATTGATCAGTGAGAAAAGATAAACTTACCAATATTGCTTGCATAGTATTTTGAGCAACGCAGAAGTGTTATCGATTGCGGTTGCACTCAGATGAGTTTAAATTAATCGTAAGTTTAATGTAGTACATAAAATTTGAATCTATTGATTATCAGTTGTCATTTACTACGAAAACAGCGATATTGTGGAATTGTCTGATTTATTATGATCATATTAGTTTGTTTATTATTTAAGTGTATTCATTTTAATTCATTCGAATGATTCATTCTGAGATAATATGGTTCATAGCACTTTCCCAACTTGTCAGATCAAATATTATTGCTTCTCCGGGAGATTCGGAAAATTTCCGAGTCACCATGCGATTTTCTAGAATTAAAATACTCGTGAAGCAAATGATTTTACGAATCCTTTGTCCAAAATTATACACCGTCGACATATTGTAAGAAAGCTCTCGCTTACAACCAAATCAATTTATGTCGGAATACTGTAATCTTTGCTCTTTAACACCTATTTCCATTGTCACTGTTTTTAACGATCATCCTTTCTTAATGCCCAAAGGTCATGTTGAAATGTTGTAAGCTGTCTCCGCTACAAAGGTGGCATCTGTCCAAAAGCTTTATTCTTTCTGGGTCAATTCCTTTTTCGATTCGCTTTGTCTTTTTTTATCATCATTTTGGTTAAGGCGCTCGCGATTAATTCTCCTACCTTTCATTTTTTATTTTGTATTTGATAGTACCGTTGTATTAGTATTTGCACAGTAAAAGTTTAATTACCCAAGTTTTAGGCTGAGATAAGCATCAACACAAAGTCCTCCCATCGAAAGTAGTGAGTAAGCTACAAAAGGTCTATTTCCTTACATATGTTCTAGTGTAAGCCTTCGTTGGCATGAGAAATATTTCACAGCAGCTGATGTATGGAAATATTTTGAAACAAGTCTTATTAATTGAAGAGAACAGCGAGATTGATTATTTATCATATTAGAGATCCGATAGTGTCATGCAATTGAAATAAGAATGAAATAATGAATTTAATTTGATAATGATGTGTTCTTTGATCTTATTTAAATTTTATAAAATATAGGCAAGAAAAACAAAGGATGCTAGTAGATTATGGTACAGTGTAGATGATCCAATAAGAGAAAGAATTTCGTTGATGAATTCTTCACGCATGCTGCGAAAATATATGGTGACAAAGCAATGTTAGGTAAACGAATACTACGAAAATATTGGTGACAAAGCAATGTTAAATAAAGCGAATGTATGAGAAAATGAAGTAATAGACGTTTAAAAAATTAAATGGCCAAAGCGCAATTCTTTCATGAAATTCCGCTGAAGCAGTGTTGGGTATGTCTGCGTCGCATGTAAATAAGTACAGTGTATTGTTTTATAAATGATTTTGAAAATTGCTAAGATAAATGAATCAAGTTCAATGAGTAATTAGTAAATATGAATGGAAACTTAAAAAGAATTTCATGGCAAGATTTATTAAATTGATTGAGACTTAGTAATTACGGTAAGGGATCGTTTGAATTTTTTTAAAGAAATTTGTCGAATATCCAATATTAATATCTCTTAAATGACGACTCGGGCTGAATTGCTTATCACTGTTCTGCACCAATATACCACGTACTACAGTTTTTGTAACAGTAGAAGAGAAGATATTAATATTCTTAACGTACTCCAATTTAGCTTATATAAAATATATTGATAGTTTGGCAATTTTTGACTTTACTTAAATCGCGCACTTTCATTTTGCCTTTTTTAATTTTTGCTTATTTAAGTAACAATTCAACCAATCACTGAGAAAGAAATTTTATTAGCTGGAGTGATTTAGCCATAACGATACATATAAGAATGATAGCATTACAACTGCTAGAGAATGATGATTAAGCATTATATTATGGTTTATGTGGGAGCTGGAATAGGTAACACCAATACATATATCTTGATGGTCACAGTCAAATTGATATGCCATTATTCAAAAATTGTTTTTTTTTTTTCATGAGAGGTCATTAAATTATATTATTTAGATTTAATTGCTCAAAGTTTCTTTTTAAAAGGAGCTAACAGTATCCATGGAGATTTCAGAAGTTAATGCCAGCACTTTTGATTGGTCTTTTCAATATTGTAAAAAAGATAAATTTGAATCACTGGACCGTAAAACAATTTTTGAAACTATGTTCGTAGCTAATATTAACCTTGATAAATTTATTTCAAAAATTAATTTTATTTGACTTCTTTTTAAGATCATATTGATAGGATCGTCAAAGATATAATGGTGAAATCCCATCAAATTAACGCACTATAGAGGAGTTTTCCAATTAGCTTACGGATGAAGGCTCTTGAAGACCATTCTTAGTTGTTGGAAAAGGAAGAAAATTATATGTCATAGATTGATAGTTAAATATTGAAAATCGGTGTCAGTTTTCTTTACTTCCAACATATTCTTGTATGGAAAGAAATAAATCAAAGGAATGTTTGAAACAATCGCCTAATTAAAATTTCGCAGTATAATTTATTAATTTTGATTTTATTTATAGACGTATTTAAAAAGACTTAATCAGTGGTCTTTTAGGTACTGAATTATGGGATTAACTAATGCTAAAGAAGCACCACTGAATCCAAGTCATCCATGAATATTTGGACCTGTTCGCATTATTTGTCTGTTACTATTATCACAATTATATTATTTTCGATGACAGAAATATTTGACTGCTCAGTGTGATAATGGATAATCTTTGCGATGTGGACTGTCAAACAGAACTTTGTGGAAAATAATTCAAATTATAATCATCCAATCGTTCGTTTATGCAATGACAACTTTAAATACAGCACAAAGTAATGGATAACCAGAACAGTTAACAACAAGAAGAGACATTTCTAGTGATAATAGTATATTATTATTATTGTTTTGATTGCTATGTTCATTATTTTATTTATTTCTATTGTTACAGATAAACCAAAAGAGAAAGTTTTTAATAGAGCAAAGATGTAGCGCATTTTCTATTAAAGACAATGATAATGCATATCGTTATTATTAATATTATTAAACGAAATACAGCAATACTGTCGAGAACTCAACAGGAACACTTAGAGCTAAATGAAGTATGTTGAATTGCTAAAAACAACTTGTTAACTATTTAAAATTTACATTCAATATTCATTTCTAATAAATTGAATTTTCACATAAAAATATCACTTCAAATAATGAAGTACGAATTGCTTACCATTAATTATTAAATGCTTATATCCAAGTATTGAGTATTTAGATAAAAGTGAACAGAACATTCATATATAATTTATTGCATATTTCTTATTGAGTATGATTCACGAAGACATACAATGTTAATATTGACATTATTCACTTAAAATTTTATGTTGAGAAGCAAATACCAATCGCTTTAGTCGCTTGTTTGAAGAATCAGTGTTCCAGAATTAATACCCTGATTTCCGGAAAGTAAGCTATACAACAACTTCCAATACAAAGAAAAATTGAAATAAAGAATAGGAGCTTTTGACGATGCTTTTTCACGTGCAATACTTAATTCTGAGCTAGTCAAAAGAGACTTGGAGATTTTGAGCAATGTTGCATATTCTGCACTGCGTATTTTTCGTCAGGCTAATAACACTGACCACATTGAGAATTAAGTGTGTTAAGATTAGTATTTAACTGCGAAGGCACTGTCCAATCTATATCCATAGTAAATTAATACCGAGAACCATAAATATACCGCTGAAATGTCAGATCTCAGATAAATAATCTTGATACCTTTGAATTAATTTGAGTAAATCATTAAGCGAATTTGACTAAAATCAGTCAGAAATACCTGTTGTGCACCGTATTGTGGAAATGGACTTTGCCTATTGCCAGTAGGCAAACCACTTGTTGAACTACTAGAGGCATTGCCTGTTAGATTCCAATATGAACCGTATAACGACACACGACCATTCTATAAGTAGGAGAACGAGTTTTTAAGAAATTTTAAAAATTGATCACCCCAATCTTGTGAGTTCCCAAACGCTTAAATAAACTTTTAAAAACTTAAATGGAATGATTGCAATGACCTGATTGTATGAATTCAACTCAGAGCTAAGTCGTGCTGCTTTTTCAAGATGCTCTTCATAGGAACCATCGAAATGCTTCGAATCCTTTCGCATCGCAAACGTTGTTGTGATAGGATGAATCTGCTGATGGTTCGGAAAGTATATGTCCCTGAAGTGACGTTCCGCTCGCCTACAATATAACGACGAACGACGCTTTAAATTCAATCTCATCCTAAATCCGCCTATCGTTACTTCTTTCTCGCGATAGTAATAAAAAGACTTACTTTCTCCTGCAACAGCAAAACAATGCTATAATTGCAAGTAATAATAACCATACTGCAATGATTGCTGTTGGAATGATAACGGCCAGATCTAAAATTATCATTTTTATGAGCAAAAATATAAATTGATAAGGCTACAATCAATCGACAATCAACTCCGAATTATTTGTGATCAGCAAAAAGAAAAAAGAACTAACTGCTGCTCGATGCTTCAATCTTTACTTCATTTCGAACATCGTAAGGGCCGTGCGGTGTTGTAAGAACTGCAGCATGAGTTGCTATTAATTTTGGTTTCGTTGGCATAGGTCTTTTCTAGAAGCATTTTCATAGTGAAGTAAGTGAACAAGAATGGCATGACTGAAGTTCCACAAAATGTTTTTAATGAATGATGAGCTATTTCAGAGAAGTGCTGCGATACATACTTTTGATAATGTGGTGAAAATGAACAGTGGTTTACTGCTGGTGCTGAATACCATATAATCTCTTTCATCTTCCGGAGTAAAGTGTTGCACGGGTGAATCCGTTGATATTGACTTCTGCAGAAGTGAAGATACTACAATTCTAGCTCTTCAATGTAATTCAAATAGACAAATGAGTTCTTGTGATTTATAATTTTCTAGGAGCTGGATAACAAACTTCAGAAGGTGCACTTTGCATGTCTGATTCAAGCCTGTTATCAACGGATTCTTCATCAGGTTTGAAGAGGTTGATTATTTGTTCATTGCTGTCAAAATCGATTTCGCTCGGTTTAACTTTCTGTACAGGCCTAACGTTTTCGATAGATTGTGTTGACAATGCAGCAGGTAGTTCAGAAGTTTCTGGGAACGCCTCAGCACGGTTACTGTCAATAACAGGAGCAGTTGTTACCACTGATGGTGTCGCAAGAGTTTCTGGTTGCTTACTTTGTGTTACATTCTCCTGAATTAGAAATTTAAATTAGCAATTTCATTTACGTTTCTTATTCAATCTTTTTTTTGAAATTTTGAAAGAAATAAATTTTCAAGAATTTTGGAAAATTTGATTATTTAATGCAATTTAAATAAATTTAGATAGGAAAATTCGAATAATGAAAATTTCGTGGAACAAATAAATGGATTCATTAATATAATACTGAATTAAATGAGAAATTTAAACTACAGAAATTGTCAGAAAAAAAAAGCATTACCAATCCTCTCTCTGTATTATCGGAAGTAGTAAACAGTTGCGGTATAACGGTGATAAAAGGTGGGAAAGTGACTTCGAAGGCGTCTGGTGGTAAATCTTCGATGTCATGATGATCCAACGAAATGAATGGTCTGAAATTTATCAAAAGGATCAGGTGCGTTATAGCAAGCAATCGAAATATAATTTTTACTAACATATGTGGTGTTTTTGTCCATTCTTCTTCAGCCTTGCTATGCTCGCTAGATTTCATTTCTACTGCTGATTGGATATGAGACGAAGGTGATGGCTCGATAAGTACCGGATGAATCATCTGAGGTCCAGGAATTTCCACAAGTTCATTGCTTGATTTATCCAATTCCGAAACAGATGAACGGTGCACTTGCTCCAATATGTCTGTTTCTTCCACTATAATTTTTTTTCCAATGGCAATTTTTTCAAATGCCAGCAATTTCAACCACTGCAGCATAATAAGTTAAATAAAAATGAGTTTCTCTAAGTTTTAGGGTTATTTTTAGCAAATCTAGTTAATGTCAAAGTTCAGAATTAGGTGTACAAATGTATTTGCACCAAAGGTAAGATTGGAATTTAAAATCAATTACATGTCGGTGACGTAATAGATACCGAACCATCCACAACCTCGTATTGTTCGCAATATGGAGGCTGAAGATTTGGTTGAAGACACATCTGTACGTCGTTGGAATCAATCCGATACAACCACTGACCTGGTTTTCCAATATTGCTACTTTTACTCAAATGTACTATTTCATTGGTACCAGATCCAGGTAACATTAATGGATTCTTTGAGCCGTACGTCAAAATACTGGCCTGAATTTTTAAAATTTGTGTAGTCAGTTGATGTTGGAGCGAAATTTGCTTGGAAAAATGCAAGATGCCTCTCTGTTTCAATTAATCAGAATTAACTTGCTGAAAGACAATCCTAAAATCTTCAGGCATAATAAATTTTAACTGATTGTTGGTGAAACAACACCTCAGCTCCATCGCTCCAAGGTAAATCCTTATATAACATTTGCGCATATGTTTCATTGCGGTGCTGTTTATTTGTTCCGCCAATAATTAACGTTTGGAATGTACTGCCAGGACCCTGCAATCTTAATTTTTACAAATTTTTTTGGACTTCATATTAAAAAGCTAATATCAGGAAATTATAAATATATTCGAAAAAGAAACCGTTCGATCAACTTCGGTAACATTGACATAAGTAACCAATACAGCAGTCGTGGCTTGGAATTTCTTGTCATTTATACTATTTGCAATTGTCTTCGTAGCTCTTGAAAGCACTTTCGGGTCTGCAAACAAAGCTTGAGATATTGTTTATGAATGTTTAACTTTGCTGCCCACTTCAATGATTCATTTTCATCATTTCTCATTAATTTCGTTATTTACAAAATTGGAAAAAAATAAATTTAGGGAATATGAGCCAAAATAAGAAGGATGAAATAACAGAAATGAAAAAATAGAAATTAAAAAAATAATTAAGCACATTCTGCAGCGACAATAAAGTAAACTTACCATCTGTTTCTTCTACAAATATGTGACCA
Organism: Mansonella ozzardi; assembly: GCA_029876185.1. Lineage (NCBI taxonomy): Eukaryota > Metazoa > Nematoda > Chromadorea > Rhabditida > Onchocercidae > Mansonella > Mansonella ozzardi. The sequence continues at coordinate 49,821 of JARVGP010000235.1, read as the reverse complement.
CCTTTCCGGATGTCAATATTAGCAAAGAATGGTGCTATGCCGTGTATTCCGGAAGAAGCAAGATGATCACCTGCATTAACTTTTGAAGTGTCTTCCATCGATATTATTCCTAACGTCGAAATCTATAAAAACTGCTAATCACAGTAAACTGATTGAACTGCTGTCTTTTTAGAGATATAAAAACATTTATTTCAACATATTTTCGTCCAAGTTTCCTGATAACATGTTTTACATGTGGAGAAAGCTTCGCGTTGCCGAAACTATTCCTTTTGCGCTTTGACTGTTAATGACAAACATTTATGATATTGTATAGTAGATGAACATCTACCTGAGTGACAAGCAGAACAAGAGTTTGCTCTGCCGATTTTGTTTTGATTTCAAAGCTTTGTGGGTCGAAGGCATTTATGATGTATTTACTGCACTACTGGCTAGCATACTATTCATAATATGTTCTTTATGAAATTAACATCGTTCAGATGAGATATAAGTATAGCATGGAAGGAAATCTGATTGGTGAGTGTCAGCTAAGTGACTGGTGAAGCCTTCGATAGCAGCGCTGCCAAATCATCAAAGAGATGCCTAGGCAATTATTCAAAATAGGATGAAAAGTGGATCTGTTTTCAAACCGAAGGAGAAGGTCCAAGCAAAATTGGATAAGTTCTAAAGTCCTGGATTGCTTTTTTTTGTGATAAAAATTGCGTGTCCTTTGGACTGAAATGGATATAATGTGTGTAATAATGCAAAGCCCAAATCAGAGTATTTTTTTATCAGATTCTGAAGAATAATTTTTATTAAACAAGAAACTGTCGTACTTTTAGTGGTGCAGTTTGCTTCGGTATCAGTTACAGTAACACTAAACACTGTGCATAAATATCGTTCTGTTAATTGGGCACAGTATCATCTCGCAGCTCAATGAGTAATTGATACAAACCAAAAACCAACAACAAACCGTTAATTTATCCAATTTCTTGCCGAATATTTGAAGTGGTTGTTTAAGCTGCAGCACCACCCTGGCATTCCTATCCTTCGGTAATTCCTGATGTTCACGATATGAGTACAGCAACGAACTTAAACATTCATTTACTCCGTCACCAATGAAACCATCCGCACATGTGCAGAAGTAATGCCCCGGGGTATTGCCGCAAATTGCATTTTCATGACATAAACCGGGTTGCAAACACTCATCGATATCTGCAAGATATGAGAACAAATTACAGGATAATATTAAAATGTATATCATAGAGATAATAGGCTAATTCTTCATTCAATTTTTCTAATTAAATCGCTTTATTGGTATTTGTTGAAATTGCGGTATAACTTTTATGTTAATCTGTCGATAGCACAGAAATTTACAAACTGAGCATCTCTCTTGTTCAAATTTCATCAATAATTATTTAAAATAATGAAACTTGTTTGGTTATTAAGGAATTTGTCTAGGTAAGATGATCTGCTGATTGAAAATTCTAGATTAGTTTACAAAAGAAATGGTTTTCATTTCCTTTCATCAGCTGTTATTTACTTTCAGTATTTGAAAAAAGCTAGCATTTTGAAAATCGTTTAATCTTTTTTCCATCATTCGTTGAAAGTACTAAAGCAGCTTCATATATAATCAGTAAATTGATAAAGTATTATCTGATCAGCAAGAGGTAGAATAGTGGCATTATGGGCGGGCTTCAGGAAATCTTCAAATAAGATAATATCAATATCACAGTGAGATATAACTGGGTATGTTTCATTGGTAAAGTGATTTCTGATGTACATTTTATTCAAATTTTGAAAAAAGAATTAATGATTTTTTTCTTTTGTAAATGTTTAGGGAACAAACCATCACACATGGTATATCCGTCACCATTAAAGCCTTTCAAGCATTGGCATCTTTGAATCGGTTCACCACACCGATCGAAATCCGTAAATGATATAGCATTATTGGCACAATGTTCTTGCATTAATGTCTCACATTCTTCTTTTTCTTCAAATCATATTCACATTTGTAAATAATAAAATTTTATATTCTTGCCGAATTTGAACATCTAAGTTTGATAATATATCACTAATTTCGTGCTTTTAGACTCAAGCCGTAAATCAGTATCTTAAACACATGAGGGATACTAGGATATTTCTTAACTGGGCAAAATAAGAAAAGCTTAATTAAGCCAATGAAAAGAATGGGAAAAAGTACTATGAACATTTTTGAATACACTGTCAGAAGGTTTAGGAATTTTATTATCCATACATTTTTACTTTTTGAAGTGATATCAGACGAAATGTAGTAATAAATGCGGTAGTGTAATTTGTGATTTGACTTATCATGAAAAACAGTTTTAGTATCACTTATATTGTACCGATTACTATCAGATAGTTATAAAAAATCGGATGACCCCATACAAATTAGAATTGAAGTGTTTACTTTCCTGACAAGTCGGCATTCCTGTCCAACAATCGGAACATTTGCCAGCAACACATTCACCGGTGATTGCACTACACGTGCCAGTTGCACAATGGCAACACAAAGCACAATCTGGGCCCCATTCACCAGCCGAGCATTCTATAATTTTCAACTTCATTTTCATCAGGACATTATTTTAAATCTTCATGACGATCAGTTATTGATAGCTGTAGCATTTTTGAAAGGAACGATAATGCAAGAAAGTGACCTTCGTCGCAAGTATCTCCTTTGATACCAGATTTACACCGCTCCACACTTTTGTCGCCAAGCTTGAACATCCATTCACCAGGTATTCCCGTATTACCGTACTCTTCTAGATACATGATATTACCGGTACCAGAGGTTGGAAGTGCGAAAAATTCTTTAGTGTCGCCTTTACTGAAACCTGCCTGTAAAAAAAAATTTTAATATTGACCATTTCATTTCATCTTTTGAAAATCATGCTGTCACCTTCAGATACTTTCACATCACTAAAACTTGCAAACGGGCCTTATCTATTTTCTTCATCTTCAAAAAAAAAAGTAAAGCATTTTTGAAATCCAATATTTTTGAAGTTCGCAAAACTCTGAAATGGTCGGCAATTAACGAATTCGATATGGTCAATTTTTTTTCATTTTTATGAACTTTTGCCAATATGCTGCTTCAAATCCACTAATGAGATTCTTCTGTTTGCACTTGTACTATCAAGTTGCTACTTGTAACTTGCAAACTTGCTTTTTAAAAAAATGAATGAAATAAGCATGCAAACCTCAGCTCCCTGTGTCCAGCCGATATTTTTATAAATGAAATTAACGAAGGTGCCATTATCCGTAATAAAGAGCGCTATTTGAAAAGTGTTCGTATTCTATAATAGGTAATTTTAGTAAGACTATTATTTTGGTGATTTTATATTAGATTTTTCATTTATTTAATCAATGATTACTATATGAACGAACATCTTCGGGTAATGGTGCAGCGCCGATCGGTTGCATTCTGTCCCACGTAACTAGTAAGCATGTCTTCACTTTCACCATTTCATCATATTGATAACGGATCTCACTTTGTCCACGTTCCAGAACACGTCCGACTAAAAGTTAAATTTTTTCCTGTAACACTTGATTGCTGACAAGAATTTAGTTTGTTCCAAAACAAACTGTTACCATTATCATCGAAACTATTTTATGATGTTATTTTTAATCATCGAAACATCGTAATACTCAAGTTTTTAAATGAATTCTTACGTAATTATTATAGATGAAAAATAATTTAGTGTAAGTGTATGTCATTTTATACTTTTCGTATTTTATTTCATTATATTATGATTTTTAATTAGTCTCAAGAACAGCTAATGTTGGATATATACGTTGATGCAGAATTAATGGACTGTATTTTTAAATGAATTTATTTTTACTATCGTTTTAGCTGAAGTTTTTCAACAGAATAAGTGACACAGAAAGAAAGTTATGAATCACCTGTTACTTCTCGGAAATAAACACTGCCACCATTTCGTAAATCGTTTCGATTCCAAAATGGTGCTATTAATTTTAAATTACTTGGTAATACATTTTGCCGATAGACTGGTGTATTTTGGTCGATACCAATACCGCCATTACTCAATATCTAAGCATATTTACTTTTAAAATTGTTTGCTATGTATTGATAAATTCGCCAAGATAAATGATACTCCATGAAAAAGCATCGAAATATAACCATTAGTATAGATAGTTTACAATACTACATTAATAGAAAAATTAGACATGTAAAACCATTTAATAGATATCGAACCTCTTGAAATTATTATAAGGCTGATTTCAGCTTATACAACTTACATTTATAGTTGATGTATCGGCGCCATAAAATCGTATCGGATAAATTAGATTTATTTTCTTTGTAGCATCTAAATTTCGTGATAACTCTTGATCGCCAGCATCTGGACCATATTCAAACAGTCGACTGGAAAATAGCGGGGCAGTAATCTGAAACAAAAAAGCAAGAGATGCATCGATTTCAACTGTGCAGCAGAAACGATACATATTACTCTCCATATGTATCTCGAGATGTAATAAATTGTAAACTGACAAGTTGAATGTCACGAATTTATTACATTGAAATTGAAAATAATCAAAAGAGAGCTGGACAATTTTTTTTCCAGCTATCCTTATCTAAGTGATACGGTGAATAATAAAAAAGGCAGTCATTTTAGATCAATTAATACCATAATAGAGAAGGATAACATTGATTGCTGCGAATATCCAAGTATTTCACATGATGCCGAATGACCAAGACAAAATGTTTACTCTTAAAATATGGATGGTTGTGAAATAAAAATATACAGCGATATTAGCCAAATATCATTTCAAAGCATTCATGGCAAGTAGCTTCTTACGACTTTAGAGAATACTTGTCCAATTGACCTTTCATCTACTTCGCTTCTCTAAGAAATTTCAATGTTTTAATTTTCTACATGATACAAAGCACTCTTCAAGTAGTGAATTCTTACAGAACAAACAAGCTTTATAGTATTGTAGATTGTAGTTAAGATTCAAAACAAACTATGCTGCAAATTACTTTATTCGGAATCATTCGCTCTTAACTTATTGAGAAACGGAAACACTTAAAGAATCACAGGCATTAGAAAAGATTCAAATGAATTTGCAATGAAAATTTGATGTGAGATTTCAGTGATTCCAAGATTTCGCAAGTATTATTGTGAGGGAATCGCACATCCCAAACCAATATAATAAGTATGCTTGAGTAATTATGCTTAAGATAGATTTAATTTGCATATATACGAAAGGGAATGCAAAAGTTCCGGACATAACAAAGTAAAACAAAGTTATTGCATCGTTCCAAATTAATACAATATAAGGATCATTGCAACGATCATGTTCACTGAGCAGTCATTTTCATAATTGATGTCCCTCAACACATTTCATTCCTTGGACAACCAACATTTCTATTTCATTTATCACTAAAAATTTAAGATGAAAACAAGAATATAGAAAAACAACAGAAAAAAGGTAATGGGATGGTCGGAGAAGGATAAAGGAATCAATCAGAATTTGTTAAATAGAATATCATTCTTGTGAAATGCTATTTGAAGGAATGAAATGAATACGCGGAAGTAGCAAGCAAAAATGGAGATGAGATGTGGTTTAAATTGAAATTTATAAGCGTTAAAGATAAACTTAGTATTGTATACTTTGCTAAAATTAAGAAATGATTTTTTACAACAATGCTTATGGATATTTCTTACTTGAAGAGTTTAAAGAGTTTCGAAGTGCGTTGAAATAAACGAAATGATAGTCGCAATTTTCGGGCATGTAAAAATGAGTCCTGGATTGTTGCGAGGATCGTATTTAGCTGGAAGGAATACTTCACTGATTAAAGTGGTAAAATGATTTGTTTTAAATTTCCAAACGATCATTTCAATGATTACTGAGAAATTCCTCAGAGGTAATCAAATTACCCGCACTGAAATGAAAATCTCATGTTATGTTCTTGCACAGTTCTGCGAAGCAGACACTGATAATCTGAGGTACTAACGATATGGAGAATGTCTGATCTAATCTGAAAGTTGAACTATAAAGCTGCGTATAGTCCATATGTTTTGATGGTCTTAGGAACAAATGTTTTTGCTAATTTGTACTGCAAAAATAAGTAGTGTTCTGAAGAGTGTGATAATATAATTGATTAAGCTATTATCTATATGGGAGATTCAACAGAGATGTTCAGTACAGCAAACTAAATTAATAGAGTTGCATAAGCTAATCATCTGTTAAATACCTTTGTACGTTTTAATACTTTTTTTATACTTTATACGTGTTACTTACTTTTGAACCTATTTTCCATGATACTGTTTATAACGGTACTTATCACACTTTATCTAAACTTGTTCTATTTCTTTGTACTTGCAATTTCGATCACAAGAATATATGGAACTGGTTGCTATGGTACTCTCATAAAGTAACAATGGATAAACAAAGGACAAAGAATGGATCGAATAAATTGATGCATTTCAAAAAGTCATCTTCCCATAAATCCCATTAATTGGTCACTTTTTCCAAGAATCTGTACATCTTGCCAAACTGTGAAGGTAAGCTACAAATGAATCGAATCTTGGAGTCTAGAAAATTGGTCATATGAAAGGATAAGCTATCAATCTTTAAATTTCTTTTTCAATTTGTTTAGAAAAATTTTTCTTGAAATCTTTCATTCGGCCTATCTATTTCTCAGTAGTAAAATAATTAATGATTGCTGCCAATAATGGAAAGTTTTGTCAAATTTATATCAGACCTCTAATAACAAATGTTTATTACTTTGACATGGCTAATCAATAGTTCAATGCGCAATTGCGGAATTTTGATAAAATGACTTTTTCTCTTGCAGAAATAATTTTTTGAAAAATGGTCACTATGCGTTTTGCAATAAATCAGGAAAATCTAAAATTTTGGAAACCTAGCGAAAAGATTAAATTCTGGTTAATTAATTTGCAAAGTCAGCAAAGATTTGTTTAAAAATTATAAAAATAAAGAAAAAGTTTAAGGATTTTCAAAAAAAGCAGAAATAAGAAAGTAAAATAGTAATTAAGAAAGTATCCTTATAAAGACAGCAATAAACCTTTAATTAATTAACATCCGCGAGAATTTCACCAACGACTTAGCTTCAGGCCAATGTTGCTCTCAAAATACAACAGATTCTCAGATATCGAAGTGATAACTTCCCTTTTTGTTTAATGTTAATCAAAGAAGAAATAACGATGGGTTATTGCCGTCCACTCGGAATAAACGAGGTCATTCAAGACCGTCTTCTTTAATTTATGCAAACAGAACGCTGGCGAAAATTGGAATACTCGAAAATACATAAATGTCATCTGTTATTTATGTCAACAATACTTGAAGGAGTAAAATTTGAACTTGAATGTTGCTACCAGTGAATAAATGAATGCATTAATTGCAGATCACTTTTCTCTCCCCGTGGTTACATTTCACTCTTTGTCTTTTTGAATAGAGCTTCCAGAAGGTTTTCCCAACTCTCTCGTTTATTAAACACAATTCTGATAGTTTATAACTTGGGACAAGCCAACAAAAAACTAAATACCGTGATATCTCTCTAAAAACATTATTCAAAAAGTGATCAAATCATTGAAAGAAAAAGAAAAATTTTACTAGCTTTTTATGCAAAACTGCAAAAGAAGCGCTTACCGTATCTTTCAAAGTTAGTGTCCCTACTAACTCTTCGAAAATAACAGAGCTTCTGGCTCCGACCAAATCTTATTACTCATATAATCTAGTCTTATCATCTCACCAAGCTTTATCAAAAAGATAAGTTGAGCATTTTCTTTAAATTTCCCACAGCAGAACTTTCTTATTATATTATAAATAAGTAGGGAATAAATAAATATGTTAGCAAATTAGAAGAAAATTCACAGAAGAATCATTCTGAAATAGGTTTCAGTTATGGAAAGTTTGAGAGGAAAAGAAAAACACAGCGAGTGACATTTGAACTTTGTGGATGCAAAACTTCGAAATAATCATTCTTTCAAAAAAAGTGACAAATTAATAAACTCACAGAAATAGAAATTTCTTTGGGTGTTGCCAGCTGACGTCTCTTTCTTCCCATTTTAATCAACTTGTCCATTTCTATTTCTTTTTCGATTTGTAAACGAGCAGCAATTCGTTCCGGGTTCAATCTCATTGCAGCATTTTGTTTTGGAATCCAGCAAAGAAAAGTCAGAAATAGTAATGAAAGAAAAGTTAGTCGTGGATAAACACCAACAGAAATACGTCCACTGTCCCATTTCATCTTTGTTACCCGCGAATTCTAAAATAAAAGTTATGTAAAGAATTTTTGATTTAGCTTAAAATATGATAGATGGAATGTTTCCTGAATAATGGACTTTTTTAAATTTTCAAAAGATTTCTTGCCAATTACTTGTTACACCTGAAAGCAATCAGTAAACTTGCTGATTTGGCTTCAGCCAGGTCAGATAATCTTTTAACTCACTTTGAATACTTTTGACTATTTATCATTGTTAAGAAGTTAGCATAATTCTCTAATTACGAATTATGGAGATTAAATTAAATGTAAACTTATGATATTTACCAGTCGTAAAATACAGTAAAACATTTCCATTTCCTTCAAATAAACGTGCACTAATAATAAGTATTATGACGTGAAAAATGCATAAGGATTGGCTTATTAACTTTCAGGCATCAGTTACATATGGAATAAGGATAAGACTTCGAGAAAATGGATCATTTGATGAGCACAGTCAGGCTTAGTTACAGTTTTTTACGCCTGCTTTACCCTCTTTTATAATCTAATTTCTTTTCCGCAGAAACTTTTCTTCGTTGAAAAGTATCACTCGCTCTCATATTGAAATGACACCCAATGCTTCCCTGTAATGAAGATCCAGAAGACATGGTCAAAATATCCATTTAGAAGCCGTTTAAAAGAAATATCGTAGATGACGATTATGATGAGATAAACAATGACCTAAAAATGAATGAATATCGAGATATTTTTAATGATATTTGACTTTGTTTATATGATGATTATGGATGTTATTCAAATGATAGTAAATGACAAGAAACGAGAAATAAATGAGATTTCTCTCTCTCTCTCTCTCTTTTCCCACCATTCTTGTCCCTTAATCAAAATCGTTTAGAAGGCTCAGCTAAAAATGTTGTTGAAGAGAAGATTTTATCAGGAATGGCATGAAGTTATGTCTAAAGTTAACTCAATCATTATAAAAGTTCTTCGCATATCTGAAACATTGTTTCATTTAAAAAAGAAAAAGAAAACCAATAAATGCGCTATAGAATAATGTCCTATAATTTTGTAATTAGTCAAAATTTGAGGAACATTTGGGGAGTGTTTTGAGGAGAAAAATTTTAATTGAATGAAATTATCGTTTTAATCGTTCTAATTAACAATTAAAGAATCATAAACAGATATCCTTTTTACTGTAACTAAATAACAATAAATTATTAAAATTCACTTCAACTCATTTTTATGCAAATCAGACTAATCCAATTGGATGATTGATGAAAAGATTAGAACCTTTCTTGTTGGTATTTTAAAAGATGAGGTTATTAGTGATTTGTCTAATCACATAAGCTTGGAGCACTAGTGGAAATGAACTTGACAATTATACTTTTCCAATTTATTGAAGTTATGGTTTTGCATTTCCTACTTGTGAGAAGTTAAGATGGGTGACGATAAAAAACTTGTGAGAAGTTAAGATGGGTGACGATAAAAAACAAGCTTATATGATTATTGAAGAAATTATTAAACTTTTCACTTCACCAGTGATTAACATTGATTGTTAGCTTGACAAAAATCATTTCAGAGGGTGCTACTTTTCTTTTATCGAGTTTACTGATAATTACAAAAATGAAGATAGGTTAAAATTACTTCGAAATCACTTAATTTATAATTCGTCATTTTTCGCCTTATCATTTTTTTTAATAAGTCGAGATTGCTCAAGAATACAAAGAGAGAAACATTCCAATTCCAACACAAGGAGTTCGCAAATCAGTAAATCCGGAATTGTCAATAATTTAATACTTATATTTCAAAATTATTCCTATGTTTCATTCTTCCAGAATTCCATGCAATATTTTATAAAATTTCTTTTTGGAGAAAAACGTCAAATTATCCATGAAATGGATATTCCTGAATAAAACTGCTTTAGATTTTTAAAGAAAGACATATTGTCTCTATTCCTGCATTTTTTTGAAATTTTTCAGCATGGAGGGATTTGAGAGAACGGAAAACGGGGATTGACATATCCGTAGCACTATAGATTCCACTGCGTTTTATTGAGTCGTCTAAAAATGAAGTTTCAAACTGTCGGAATAAGTTAGCCCTGGAAGTTTGACCGAATGGTAGCATTTCAAGACTAAGAAAAAGATACGGATTAGAAGAAATTATCTATTGTAAAACTAATCAAAACATTCGGCAATTCCATTTGCCGATAATTGGATGAAGGTTACTGCGATCATTTTTATTTCTTCTTAGACTTGCGTTCTTTTTTCATCTTCTCGCTTTTTCTTTTATACTTCAATTAATTTGAATTCTTGAAGAAAAAATCTGAAGGATTCAAATATTAGCAAGTTGATATTTGAATTTGTCCTGGCGAAAGCGCATATTCATAGAGATCTCAAAAATGATATCACTGCTGGAGAAGGTAACCGGTTAAAAGTAGGCTTGAAGAGGAGAAACTTTGAATTTGAAAGTAAGAGGACGATAAGGCAGTGCTTATAACATTTGCATTGTTACAAGAAAATGTCATTTTTAAAGGTATATGGGATACAGTACTAGTTATACGATTGAAAGAGATAAATTACAAAAACCGATCAATTCGGGCAATGACGCTTAGCTTCATGGAGTATCACTATGACATTGAAAGATATTTCAATAAAAATGTAAGAGCCATAGATGCTGTTTTTAAATATTTCACTTTAAATAGTCTTATCACTTATTGACCTCATTTGAAACAAATGGAAAATTTGAAATTAATTACGAATTGACAGCTGTCAAGGTGTACCAAAATTTTTCATTCTTTTCCTAGCTTAGTTAATTAATAGAAATTATTGCACCTCACAGTAAACAAATACCTTAGTTATTTTCTGAAGTTTCTTTAGAAAAAATGGATCCACTATGATCTCAAAGTAATACTAGTTAAAAAAGTTTACTTTTCGATGGATGTTCTACAGGTCAATTTTTCATTTAACGTCTCAAATGAATGGGAATAAAAGATCTACTGATTTTTTACATTGCACTCTGATCGGCTAATCTTGCGTCCTTATTGTAATGAAATTACAAAAGGATCTATTTTGCTATGTAGATTAAATAGAAGCGAGCAAATAGATATTTCGTTTTCTGCCTTCAATAAAAACTAATTAAGGGATGTTGATCATTTTACATTCTGAACAAATTTAATCACCTGATACTGTTAGAAAAATTCCATTTGACATTTTAAGGTCATCTATTCGTCCTTCACCCTTTTTCTTAAACCTTAGGATTCTACTACTGGAAATATGAGCTAGTGAATTTTCGCAAATTACCGATAATAAATGGTTCGCCAAAAGTTCAATTTTCTTATAAAAACAAAGAGAAGAGAAAAATTAAAAGAAAAATGAATATCCGAAATTTCTTGTCGGTCTTTCTCAAAAGACCGACAAGAAGATAATATTTGTTTGTTTTTACTATGTTGAATAATTCATTTCTTGTCATTGATTTTAACGATGACAATAATATCTTGGTTCGTCGGAGGAATTATAATCAGACATATGACATTCTGGAATGATCTTTTATGTTCTGATCTGTGTTTCATTACTTTCAATTAAGCAATTAAATGAAGAGAGTTCTGATCCGTGTTTCATTACTTTTCAGCATATTGATGAGAAGGAAGGGACAGAAATGACATTTTGATTTGTATCTTAATGGGCTACAAGAGAGTAGAAGGACGGCTACAAGAGGATAGATGGACGAATAGATGGGAGAGACAAAAGGATAGGATGATTGGACAGTGAAGTGAATGGACATTAGACTTTTACATTAAACGAGAAATGACAGCACAGGTGAAAAAGAGGCAAAAGAGGCAATGCATCTTCCTTTTGCGTGATTCTAAGGCAAACTATTATCTACCATTTCAACGTCAAAGAAAAAATCGAACAAAAAATAGAATATTAATATCACTTGTAATTTACATACTTTTATTACTTAATTCGCGTTACTTTTCAACAATTTATTAATATGTGCAAGACAGAATTACTTTAGACAGTTGTCTGAATGCTATGAATGTCATATAAAAGGCCAGATCAGCCTTCAACAAGATCTGACCGTCAGCAAACAACAGATATCTGTTGTTTGTTGATATTGACAGCATTCTAAAATTGAGCAGAAAGTGAAGATGAGTGTTTTCAATTACTGCAAAACTGAAATAGAAATGAATGATCGGATGAGAAATTGACGGATATTATTTATGAAATTCTGTTTTGATCTTCTCATAAGTCCTTTATCATGCCCTGTAAAATTTTTCAGATATTTTGATGCGCATAATTAAAAAAGACAAACGAGACGAAGCTAATTTGTACAATGAATAATGATATTATTTGGCGAAATAGCATAAAGGGAACAACTGGGTGCTGATCCGATCTGATCAGATCATATAATCGCTTCATCCGTTTCCAGTGACAATAACACTTTTTCACCACTTAAAAGCATTTGCGCTGACGTGAAAAAATAAGTCAAAAATTAGTCTGCACTAAAGTCAAAAAGACAGATTGTTAAAAGAAGTATTAAAAATTAAAACAGATGCCCTGAAAGCAATAATAGAGAAAGCACTCTCTAATGAGCACTTCAACTGCGGAAAACTCGAAGGCGTGAATTGTCGGTGCGAATTTCGGGCTGAAATGAGAATCAGAATGGATTCATACCAAAGATATCAAATACTTCAGAAATTCCGTATGAAACAGAAATATTCTAAGAATTAGAAATATTCTCTCGCATTTAAACACATTCTCACATATAGCAAATATTACACAACCGGAAAAATTCACTGATCCAAGAATGAAAACTGCGAGAATGAAGGCCATTTCAATGCTTTTAGCTTCTAGCAAATGTTAAGATGTGCCTCTCAGAAATGTGAACGATCGACTTGAACAAAATAAATCCAGCATGGTTGAATGATACATACTTATAATCATGTATCTGTGTGTGTCTCTATCTGTGTCTATGTTATGTATGCGTGTGTGTGTGTGTGTGTGTGTGTGTGTGTGTGTGTGTGTGTGTGTATGATGACCTTCACCATAATAAGAATGTTGGATGTCCTGCCATTGATGAAAAAGGATATGGTTCAAAGACCGCAAGCCATCATGAACATTAAAATTGGGTGACTGTAAGTAACAACCATTACTGTACTTTCCTTATCATCAGCTCTTTCATTAAGTTGAAGTAGAAAGGTTGACGAGACGAGTTGAACACAAACTTACTGACCTCAAGAAAAGTTAGTGGAAGAATTGATGTCCTCTATCATACATGCAAATGATGTATTCAGTAAAATATCGCTTATTTTGAAAATTGAAAAAGGAACTAAATTGAGTCAGTCAATAAGTTTAATAATTACATGCCAAGCCAAAAAGAAGCAAAAAGCAAATGTATTTGAATCGTGTTGAACGCAGCACTCTTTGAGATGAACCTGTCCGGTGAACCGAATCACACCGTCATGTAACTTGTCGTCTATTCTGGAGCCGGTCAACTGAGAGCTCATTCAGTATTTTTCAGTTTCTTTGCTAATAAAAGAGAGAAAGGAAGACAGAAAGGGAAAAGGAACAAAGAGGGAGAGAGAGGAGAAGGAAGATTTGTTGAAAGTTCGACATAACGAAGGGAAAGTAAAATGTATTAAACCGGGGATTGTTTAGGAAATGGATTTCTCGAGAAAAGTATTTGACGCTGTGATCCTTAACAACAAAATTTCTTTAAAAGAATTTCCGGTATTTGGAAAGAATGGTAAGCTGTGGGATAGAGAAAATTAAGAAAGAGATTTGTAAAATCGTAATCTTATCCTCATTGTTCATTCTGAAGAAAAACACAGCACATCACTTCTTTTCATTGACAGAGGACAAGGACCAGTTTTAAATTTTCTATACTCATGCTAGATGATGATCGGGACACTTCTTTCTCTCTCTATTGCTTCTCAGAGAGATAGATTCATGCATTTGGCATGCATCAATATGTATGATTCACAACAGCAATTGTATCCGACAAAATATTCACTATGTCACTATGAATTCAGTGAATGGACAGTCAATCAAATCAGAGCTCATTTACTCACCCACTCATTGATCACACAGTGTCTTCCGAATTGTAGGCCTTCTAGAAAGTAAACTAGAAAAGAAAGGCCACCACTCAACAAATCTTTCTAATTACTCACCACAACCACTAGCAAATATCCGAAAAAGACCGCTTTCCGTGTTTATGTAGGTGTCTGTCTGTCTCTCTGTCTGTTCATAAGTTGTGTGTGTCTGTCACATGAATAAAGAAAATTAAAAAGCCTGTTGAGAATTAAATCATTTAAAACGATCCATTGAATTTACTGAAATCAATTTTCATTTCCCTCTTCACACAAGTAGTAATTGTACTTTCCGCTTCCTGAGAACTTCTGTGCATGGTAACATTGTCTTCCTATGAATGACATCACTGTAGTTATCATACTTATCGAATGCTTAGTGTAATGAATTTGATGTATGCAACCCAAACTGATACTCATTTGCAAAAGTTTTATTCTATACCTAAATTTAAACATTTGGTCAATTTCAAGGAGTAACTGCCGTAACTGATATTTTTGCTGTCTGCCTGCATATGAAAACTATTTGTGTAAATATCATTAAAATAAGCTCTGATCACTGATTCGGAATAGATCGTTGTTGCAAATTTGCACAAAAAACGAATGAATAGTTATTGCAATGAAAAGAATAACTGATTTTCTATTACTGTCATAGAATAAGCTAAAGTGTTCGTATTTCTCGCAAGGTTAATATTATTAAAAAGTATTAATGAAAATTTCATGTCTAAACTCTTCCTTTTTTACAACATTCATTTTGCTTTTCTCTGAGCTATTTCGGCTTCTTTCTAATAACATCTCTTAAAGATGAAATATTACATATTATTATTATAAGGACCAATTTAGTGTCAACTAACCTTTGGGAGACTTTCATTTCTAGGCATGGCTCAACTGCTTCTCAATTGATTAATAAATATTTAAATACAAAGACATACTCAACCATAAATATAAATATTGTGTAATTGTGCAAAAAAAGAAGAGATTTGTAATTGAAGAAAGAGTCGAAAAAAAAAACGATTCTAAAAATAATTTGGGTCACATTTGGGAACGAAGTAAGACAGATGCCGCACGAATTTCTATTTGTTAACGGTGTCATTGTTGTTTTCGTTAGAAACTGGAATGAAAAAGTTTAAAAATGTGGACTGATTAGGATGAATCAGGATGAGGAATTACAATGAGAGTGGACAGTGGAGAACGATCTCTGCACAGAGAATAAATTTTTAGAAAGAACTGCCAAATATATTAAGAAATTCTATGGGAAAATACATTACTAAATTTTTATTCGGGAAACGAATGGATGGAACACTTTTATGTAGTTTAACACCGATACTTACCTGCAGGTATTTTTTCGCATTTCTGAAAACAATATTAGTTTCCAATTGTGTGCTTAATTTTAATGGGAACTATGAGCTCGTAGCTCGGGAAATTCTTTCTCTTCAAAAATGTTATCGAGATAAGACGAGGTGCTACTTAAGAGACTACTGCTATTTAACAAAGACTCTTATCGAGGTGCTACCTACGATAAGAGTCTTTGCTGAATGCAAATATCGGTATATTGATAGAATAATAATGCTAGCTATTTGACTCATTTTACCTCTTATTACTAAAGAGCCCAATTTTTGCTACTGAGCTTACTTTTGACTGAGACATCTCGAAACTCTTCCTGCTATAACAATAAGCTTATCTTATTCTGTCATCCTTCCAAATCATTGCAGTGAAGCAAAAGAAATTTTAAAAAATTTGTGTTTTCGCGGCTAACGTTTAAATCAAAAGTATTCTGCGATTTTCATCCGGTGCATTGTAATGAAGGAGAAGGGGAAGAATAATCTCAGAAGAACAGACTTCGGAAATGCCTCAAATTCCTGATATGATATGATTTGTGATATGGTATGGTATGACATGACATAGCGGCATATTCCATCCGTTCTCTGTTTTACAACATTTCATTCATGCTGCAAGTAGCTGTTGTATTTATAAATTTTATAAACATTTAACAAACACAGCATGTTGCACGTTTGTGTGGTGCCAGATTGTATGTGGACGTATGATGGTGTGTGTGTCTAATGTTCGAATCTACATTACGTCTTGAATATTTACTTCCAACACATGAGTGATAACAGAGAAATAAACAAATAATTTTAAATTTCTTAATTTTGAAATTAAAAATCAAAATGATATTTCCGAAGAGATTAATGGAACAAGTTCTTATCTGCCGTATTATCTATATTCTGACAGACAGAATGTGAAATGGTCAAAAGAGAAATGAAAAAAAGTATTTTTACAGTTTGCATTTTCTCGGAAAGCTGTTATGAGATACAAACTAAAAAATCAAACGAAAATTCGAAATATAAATTGCAAATATGAAATGTAGTTAAAATCATTGAATAAGAATTTTTAAATATGAAATTTAACAATGGCGTAGTAGTATAGAAAAAATGCTAATATTGTCTAAAACAAGTTCAGGTCATTTTTAAATCTTTGTGAAGCCATTAGCTAATCAAATGTCCAGAAGGCTTTTCTGTTGTTTTTTCGCTTGAATAGCTTTGGCATTAAATTTTAAAGTCAAAAAATTCTTGACACTGGAGCAACTCATTTGAAAATGACACGAAATATTAGCCGTTGCTCAGTGATAAATTGAGGTAGAAAAAAGGTTTGGTTTACGACCAGCACGCAAATAGTTGCGCTTCAATCAATGTGAATTTCATCTGATGACAATTCAATCGATGTGAACTTCACCTGATGACAATTCAATCGGCAGTTGCGTACATGGATACCAATGCACTTCAGAATGAGCCAGAAATAGCTTTTTGTGCTGCTTTTTCAATTTTTTATGAAATCATGAAATCAATCAACTCTCCACTATTTATTTATTTATTTTTTTGCAATGAAATTTTAACGTAAAGACTTCGTCGCTGTGAACAATTTTTACTGAATTTTCAAAGTGAAACAGTCTGTTACCCAAAGATTATCACCATCGCAATGATCTCAGCTAATTTGATCAAGCGATCAAGGCAGCCAAATAGTAGTTCTCGCAGATAGCAATATAACTTTTATCACTTGCGGATATTTCGGAGAACAATATTAATGTTTTTATATCTTAAAGTCATCAAATGACTGAATTTTTATCGAATTTATCGTTTGTTACACATTCGACCGAATCTCATGGGTCATTTTGCATACTGCTTTTGGTCATTCATTAATGGTCATATTCAGTAACTCTATGACTGTTAAGAATACTTACGATGACCATTGTCCAGAGTTGCTTTGATCATTTCTTCATGATTGAACAGTTGTAAACAAATTTTCATCCATTACTGTTGCATCCACAATGCAATATTAACCGTAATGTTTTGACAATTTTTTTCGCTTATCAAACTTAATATATAAACAAAGTATCAGTATATTAATATTTGATTGTGCGGATATCAATATATGAATGTTTTTTTAATTAAAGTTTTGCAATTGCGCTTTAATTAGTGAGTAATTTATTACATACGACACTGCGAAAATCCGATTTTATAAGTTTGCCTTTTAAGGTTAATTCTTTTTTTCTACACATATTTAGTTGTGGAATAATTACTTCAGAAAAAAATTATGCTTCGTTTAATTCTGAAAGCTTATCTGCTCATTTGTTGTTATGTGTTTCTGTTTGGATGCCTTGTTTGATTCGATTAAATTTAATAACAGACAATCAAATGTTCATTGTAGATCACCTTGCGGTATGCTAAAAGAGAGATTAAATCCAGCATCTCATCCCTCCAGCATTCCTTCAACTTTTTGATTTCCTTTCTATGATGGCACAATTGGAAGGCTCACTGGAGCGTTGCAAAATGAATTCAAAACTCTATGAATTACGGATCGATTCACTATACCACTGTTGTTGTCTCTTTGATCATTCAACTTTTCTTTTTTATTTCATTTCATTTCCTGTCATCATGCGTTACCATGAAGTGTTGAGAGAAATTTTCTTTTAGGGGAAAGAATTCAGCATATTTCTTCGTTTACCTTGCGGCCTCTTCAAATCGTGTTGTTCAAGTACCACTTTTCTATATAACTCTATCATTTCATTATCATTCTCATTAATTTTTTAATACGATAACTCCAGATGATAATCTCGGCTATAATTTGGAGATTAGGGTCATTATCAATTTTTTCTGTCAACTTCTGTGCAGTATTTCTTTTAACTTGCATACTTACTACTAATAATAAATCTATAAGACTGTAATATTTCTTGAAATCGAAATAATCTAAAATATGCATTCTCGCGGGCTTTTTCATAGAGAAGTGTCTGTGTCAATAGTGCACAACTTTTGACAAAATTAGTAATTAATAGTGCAAGGGAGTTCAAAAAAAATGCAGGAAGTGTCTTCTGCAAGCATTCTGCAATAAGAACATTCTTGATATCTTGAATCGGATATATGAATTGCCATATGCAATGGTATCTTTAGCTTTACTCTTTCTGAAACTGTCAACAACGACCATATTATATGTTTATCTTTATGGTTGGTGATTAATCACTACGGTTAACATGATCATTTCTTACTTCTAACTTCGGGTCTTCCAAAGTTCATCTAACTTATTTTTTACCCTGAAAAAAAACTTTCGCTGCTACTTTATCATCTGTCATCACATTTTTCGCCTTTATACTCCACTTGAATACTAAAGTTGCCAGAATATCTGATATGAAGAAATGATAAATAAAGAAATCAAAATGGGAACATTTTATCTGCCGTTAGAAATATTTGTCAAACAATGTGTGTTAATTTTCTTGGCTCATTTGTTCCAGCGCAATATAGAATCAAATCTGGAACGTCTATTACACCTTATTTTCAACTTTATTATTCAAACAAATAGGAATAAAAATAATTTTTTAAAAATTTTGCAAAATTTTGCTCATTAGATCCTATTCTCTAGTTTTCCTATTATCCATATTTAAGGGTTTAATTTTTTGAAGTTCGGTGGGAAGTGTTATTGTTATTGCGAACTGTACAACGAAATCCGTAACATTTACATCAGATCAGATCATTATGTTTCAGCAAAAATGTCCTTGAAAAGATCGCAACGTCTTTTTTTCATTCAAAAATTTTGCAAATTTTTTCCAAAATTTAATATCAATAATGATTTGCATTTTACTGCAGATATAAATACTTGAAACTCATAAGAATTGATGGACCTCAGATATGTGTAGAACTGCCATGTACACTCTTTTTACATAACGAGTATAATTCGTCATTGAAGCCTAACTTTCAGTGAATTCAATTAGTTAATTAATTCACTTCTACTGACACTTTCAACCATTAAATGCTTTCATTCAACGCATAAGCTCGTCTAGCTTTTTTCCAGTTTGTCAAATATGACAACATTATATGCTTTAATTTTCGCGACATCTCCATTGTACTTGCTGCATGTCCTATTATTCAGTGGACGAAACAATTGGCGATTGTGTCAGGTCGCACGGTAAATGTTTTTTATCTTCTTATGTAATGAATCATTAGATAATTGCTTTTTTGTTCTGTAGCAGTTACAGTGTTCATGTTAATTGTAAAGTAACTGTCTTAATTGGATCGATGACTTACAGCCACTGCTACCAACAAATATATCGGACTTACTTTTTTCTTAACTCTCGCTAATTTTCCTATAATTTCAATGAACGTTAAAAGATTCATTAGAAAACAATATTATTCAGTGCTTACAGAATCTTCTTAAGTATTTCCGAATCTATAATACAATACCTATCTTTTTTAAAGTAAACGTGTTGAGTGATATATTAATGACAAATGTGCATAGTTTGAAATCTGGAAGCAAATCAATCAAATCATTGCTGCACTACAACATTATAAAAAAATAGTTATGTCGCTGAATAATTAGGCCAATGAATGCTAAATTTGAATTTTTGGATTGGAAAAAAAATTAAGTTTCGTTTAATTGAAATAGTAAATTCCTATTGTTAATTTCTTGGAATATAATTGTCATGACGATTGTAATTGTTGTTTGTCCAAGTGACAATAAAGTTTTAAATGAAACAAAATGCAGAAATCTTAAGAGAAAAAATCATATCACTCAATTTACTTTTACAAGAAGCTTTTAAAAAGAAAAAAATTGAAATAATGAACTTGAAATGTTGATGGATAATGAACTTGAAATGATGTGGAAAGCATTTATTGGCAGATTCTAAAGAAAGGCTTTTTTCTTGTTGTAAAAATAATTTGCTTGATAGCAGTACTCTAATAATTAGGCTATTAATCAAATGAAATGAAGTGAAATCATTAAAAATCAGACTGGTGGATGTCAGATAAGATCACATGTGATGAACAGATGAATGGAGGAAAGCGGATCGAAGAGAAATAATAAGAGTGAAAAGAATCCGTTCAAATTTTGAGTCGAAATTATCGAGGTTTACTACTGATTTCTCCTACTAGACCTTGGAATATACTTTACTGATCATTTGAAAGCATGCGATAAAGTGCCCAAAAAGATTTAGTACTGTTCTATTCTATAAATAAGTCTACTTTTCTCTTGATTCTTATAAATTTAATTCCTCATAAGATGCAAGAACAATCGCAACGAAGTATACTGGAATAGCAATTTTGTGATCCTTTTTATTTTACTAGAAATGTTTAAAAAATTAATTAATTTTAATGTAGAATTCTGTATTTCTTTGAAGTGATGACAAGGAAGTAGTTAGTGGATTAATAAATAGAAATTGAAGCAGTGAATACATAATACTCGCTCACACAGACGCTTCTACTTTGCAAGCTTTTGCAAAAATATCAAGCAATCACAACTGAGCCGCAATTTAATTTAAACCTGAGTTCTGCTCTGCAGAAGAATGCAGGAAACATTGATATAACTGAAATGAAAACTTTCAGGCATGTATCATGTATCATGTATCTACTTTCAGGTAGCATAGGATCCGAACCTCTCTTGCGATTGAATTAAACTAATATTTGCACATTTTGCTAAAAATTTTCGCGGTTTTGCACCATCGCTAACTCTAATAAATAAGTATCATGAAGTGCAATATTAGATGTAATTCGTTTTTGCGTGCATTTCAACTTAAGTCCCCGATTCTTGAGTTCTGTAATAAGTAAAAATAGATTAGTTCTGTTCACAAATGAGCATGTCAGATAAACTTCCAATTAGCAGATTAAGAATTCAGTCGATATTATTTTTTATATTTGGCTGTTTTCGGCAATATAAAATATGCTTTGGGTTCATGCTTTTCTGACTATTACAGTTTATAATATGCGCAGTTATGCAAGCATTTTATAGCATGAACGTACAGCAAGCATCACAAAAAATCAACGCGAAGATATAGAAAAACGATCACGTACATGACCTATCGCGTTCCACAATGAATCACTCCAACCCTGCAATTATAATCACCGATACATATGCCATATTCTTATGTGACATAGAATATGAATGTCTTAAATAAAATATGCAAATATTACAACAGTGAAACAGTATTCAAAACTCATCTTAATAACTTTTAAACTGCAGTTTAAACTAAGAATTGTCAATCATTAGGACATAATGCATAAAGTTAGCAACTAACTTTTCCATTCGATTGCGCTCGTTCACCAACATGAGCATCGAGAACCTTTTGATAACGCAATTTGCAAGCAGCTTCAATAGTTTTAGCCATTGGACCTGCAGACGGTGCCACGTGAAACACATAACATATAAAATTCTCCGACGATGTACTCATTATAAACGCGCAATGCCTAAAAATTGATCACAGTTGTTCGTTTTTTAAAAGTTAGTTAAAAGGACGCTATAAATATGATTTGAACTTCCTAAGGAAAGAGCTACTGCTATGCTTTTGCTATAAAAGTTGGAAACATTTTGACAAGCAAGGTTTCCAACTATTCTTCAGCTTTCTAATACATTGCAAAATATTGCGCAAAAACGGGAAAGTTTCTTTTCTGGACATGCGACCACAACAGATTTTAAACAAAGCAACTACAGCTAAAAATCAAACTTTTTCACCTTAACGTGTTAGTTCTGCTCAACAGATGGAATTCTACATGAGATGAAAAAAGATTCAATTTTTGGATACATTAAATCCATTAAAAAGATTGACTTACTTGATATCTCGTCCAATTCCCAAAAATGATAAGTATCGCACTCTACATTGAGCAATCTGATTACCATTTACTTCACTTACTATTATTGTTGATGGAGCTATGGAAACATTCGTTAATATCCACCTATCCGATCGAACCTATAAAAAAGACACACATCGCTGCTAAACGAGCATCTTTTAATAATTACAGATTGACAGTATCTAACAAAAATTCTGGTCCGACCAGTAGAAAAATACTCCTAAGCCACTGCTTTAGGAAGAAATTCCTAACCATTTACCTCTTTTAAAATTTTCAGAAAACTACTGAGTAAAGAGAATAAATGTAGATATTTATAGTAATCTTGAACTCAAATTTTTAGTGGAACAATTGGGTAAAATGGTTTAACACTAAAATGTAGTACAACATTCAGAACATTCGACCTTTATTATGGCTGTATTAGCAGGCAGAAAAGGAAATGGTGATAACCTGTGATACAAGTCTATCGACTGCTTCGTTGAGAACTTCAATACCTGTGGCTCGAGGCACCTGCGTAACACCCAGGAAATGACATCGAATGGTTTTTTTCGGCTCCTCGATTGGAGTTGGTAAATATGTATTCTCTGCAAACCAACCAAATATATTGCTTTGCCATATTTCCTTCTCTTTCTGTTTTCATAAACGAATAAATAAATGAATAAGTTAAACTGACTAGCAATGAGCCTTCTTTCGCCATAGTACGGATTATTTGGAAGCCGCTGAAGCATTAATCGTCTGCAGATATCACGTAACGTATTTGCAATAGTTCGTGCCGGTGTGTCGCATCGAAACACGTGACACATAAAACGACGCGAATTTCGATCTCGTGCAACGTATGCAAAATCTCTCAAAATTTCAAATCAGTTAACAAAAAATCGGATAAAATTTGAGTATGTGAATAATCACAAGAAGCTAATGCAAATATAAAGGAGTGTATGTAGAAGAGAACATTACAATTATAATATTGAAGAATTCCAAACTCAACCTGGAACGGCTAAAAATCAAAAGGATACAGGAAGTAATGACTCGTAATCACGATTTCTAGTGAAGTTTTCCTTATTTAAGCAGTATTTCCTTATTAGACAAACAAAATTTTTTCAAGCACTAAAACGTAAAGTGAACCTCAAACTGTATCATATTATCAAAAGGCATCAATAATACTTAAGAAAACACAATCGTGCAAAATTACCCGTCATTATAGTAGTGTTTTAAAAAAATTTTATCAGTAAAAAATGGGATCAAATGGTATTATCAGTAATTCAAATCATTTAATTGTGATTTATCACAAAAATTCTAATTCTCGAAACCATTAAGATTTTTGATATCCTGTACATTCTATTTAACTATTATAGACGTGAATATGAGCGCATCTTCTGTACATGGTACTTCCGAAAATAACGATGACCTACCGGCCATTATCACGCCCAACTCCCCAAACTCGAATATGATGCATTCGTTCAGTATGTACCACAGACAGCGTGTCAGGATCAATTAACATTAAGTAATTGTTATCTAATTCCAAAATGAGTTCTCGACCCTGAAAGCTGCTCAGTTATTTTGAGTTGAAAAATATGAATGACAAAAGCAGTTCGAAATGAATTTTAAAATATATGTTTTCTTGCAAGCTGAACTTCTTTATTACTTACATCGCCCCATTTAGAAATATTGTCCAGAATATCGTTTCGCCCCGTGCTCAGATTCACAATGGCTCTGTTAACAGCTCGTGAACTTTTCTCGGGAGTTAAGTCTTCCTCTGGAATTTCGGTCCAACCCAAAGAGCGGACTGCAAATCGAATCGGCTAAAAATGATAATAATTGGATATGTTAAAACTGGTCTAATTTATTTTATGAAATAATTTTCGTGCAGCAAATCTGTACTAAATCTAATAGCCATTAAAAATAACAAGAACAAATATGTCATGGCATAAAATCTTGCATTCTCAAATTTTTTTCAATGAATTCTTTTTAAGGTAAAGAACTATATTACTAATCTAACAATAATTTCATCCATTATCCTCAGTATCGTGCAACCTCAGAATAGAATTTAAAAAGATAGAGGAAGACTGGTGTATGTATGTCATCATCATCTCAAGACCGCGTAAATTCCTATTTTTACACAATAGACGGTCCTACGTCTAGTACATAAAATAAAGAGAAACAATGATTAATCTGAAATTCACAACAAAATCATTGAAGTTATTATATATTGTTTTAACAATACCTTTTTTTAAGCTTCATGACCCTTTACAAATTCTCTCTTATTATATTACAGACCAAAAAGAGGCATTACCCTGCTCTGTCTCTTTCTAATAAGTCATGGCAAAATCATCTGAAGTTAAAAGACCAAAAACCTTTAAATTTACAAGTTTATTCATTTACAAATTACCAAGAGAAATGAACCCTCAATATTTCATTCATTTCCAAAAATCTAACAAAAGGACCAACTTTGCTTGCGTTGTCATCATCTTCCTCACTACAGTCATTATCGACAGCCCATTTTCTGGTAGTGTTTTTGAATACATGCTCCTTAGTAACTAATTGCTGAGTTGGAAATCGCATATTATTAGTTTGTTGGACTGATAGCGGTGCCAGTAGTGCATCTGCCTGAGTTTCTTGATCACGAAGCTCAGGTTCCATAGACATCGACACAATGGGTAATTCCTTGTGCTGAAAAAAATTTTCACAAATCTAACTTAATAAAACTGTCGATTATATCAAATCTGTCAAGGACTAAAGCGCTCTACCACACGATGCATATATCTATGAAAGAGAAACCGATGTGTCTTGGCTAGTATATGCTAGTATATGCATTTATGCATATAAATGCATAAATGCATATACTTTGAGGAAGAAATCCCATCTTGATTTCACACCATGAAACACTCGCAGCTTTCGGTTAAGTGTAAAAATGGAATTTTGATGTTGAATATTTTCTTTGTAAAAATTAGATTTTCTAAACTATGAGATATTATTAATAAGATCTGAGTAATGTAGTCAAATTGTAAAATTTATACCGGAGGTTCTCTCTGTATTGTACCACTATCCACGTGCCAATAATACGAAAAACCAGATGGATCTGAAAAAATAATATTAATCATTATTATAAGTTCCGTTAAATTCATAATAGACAATACCGTAAATTAGTCTACGTTCAAAAAACGAAAGTTCTTATCTCAAATTCTGCTAGGAACTGTTCCACTGTTAACAGAACAGTCAGACAAGAATTGAGACTGAATTTAAAATAAATCAAAAAATAGAAACATGCCTTGATGCTTTTCCCATCCAAACGGAAGCGATTTTGAGGGTGGAGATGCATCACTGGGCTTCATTAGTTTACTGTATTGTATTTCGAGGTTTATTCCGCTATCATGACTGTCTGGAGATAGAACTGCATCATTTATGATTTCTTCATCAATAATGTAATCCGTCTGCGGTGATAACCTGTCGTGGTAATGATTGTTCAGCAAATTAGGATTACACCAAGTCTATTTTATTCTGCATAAAAAATAACTCTTTTTCTTGTTTTTTAAATAATGAAAATATGAAATGTAAGGTACATATATAAAATAAACAATGGCAGGTAAGAGCTGTCCAACTGCATAAGAAAGTTGGAAATCAAATACTTGAAATGAAGAATATTTTCAATTCCTGGGTTTCTCTAACGATATCACACCAAAACTACTAATCTCCCAAGGCAGTAGAGAGGAAATTATAACCTAATCTAAATTCATTAATTAAGAACATGACATTTATCAAAATGACAGATGATGAGCTGACTAGGGGCTTGCAAATGCTCACTGTAATGATGATCTAGAGGGCATATTTCGCCTAAATAAATATAAACACTTGTTATAGTGTTTATAATCTAAAGATTGGGTCGATATTACAAGTAAATAAAACAGTTAATTCCAGTTGTTTCCCAGTGCAATAATGAAGTGACTAGCAGAGATTTTGAACTAGCCATATGCTAGTTCGAAATATTTCACTATCCATCGAATCAGAGATAACAAACCAAATATTAGTTTGATAAGTGCCGAAACTGACAGCAAATGTATTTTAGACTCTATTACTGAGATAATCAAATATGTACTTCGATATGACAGTTTATAGCAAAAGGACTTTAAGCTTTGTAAAATTAAAAACTTTTTTAAATGGATGGAATTGTCGAAAGAGGAAAAATAAGTCTATTAAAACAAGCATTTTCAATCTCAGTCGTCAACTATCTAACTAGGTTCGATAAACTTTATTTTCTAACTGCCGCTCATGCGTTACCAATATAATTGCAATTTGCGAGAACCGCAGTATTGCGCCAATAAATGAGCTACTGAAAATTCAAACTTATCAGTTAAACCCTCAGGTAAACTTTAGATTCAAGTCCTAAATAAATACTATAATCTAATGAGAAGATAACTGGTATATTATTATTTATATACGATAATTACCTGAAGCACTCAGAAAGAAAAGTATTTCTTATATAGCTAAAAAGATATAAATCTATCTCTATTTAGCTAGAAAGCACATGAAATAAGTAAGGATTTAATCCTTCTACAAATCGGATGTGGACCAACTTGGAAATTTCTTCTTCTCGAGGTCTTGCTTGATCTAACTGCCAATAGAACGAATAAGGATCACGATGTTCGGTGATCATTGTGGTATCTCCATAACGGCGAACGTCACGTGAAGCTGCATCTATAACAGCACGTGACTCGTGAAAATCATGTGCAGTATAATCGACAGACATACGAGTATTGTTTGCCTTATATATCGTATTCAGTGACTTTCCTTATCTGCAATTTGCAACGTTTTGTGTAGCATATATGTTAATAAACTTGATGCAGATTAGTTGATACAAATTGCAAATGAATTAAAACGAAAGAATGGCAGATTAGAAGTTTCTAATGCTGAACTAAAATTGAAGAGAAAGATATGTGATGAATAATAAAATGTAGGGAAAATGGGGAAATATCTCCAACAACATTGCATAAGTTGAAGGAATGGATCACCCATGAATTTCCCAAGAAATGATTTCTCCATGACAAACTCAAATTACACAACCATAAAGATGCCATGAACATTACGAGAGCAGTGAACAAAGGCTGGAAAAGAAATCACTTCCAACCAATGTTTACATCTCCCCTGTACCCGGATGTCCAGCTACTCTATGCGTAAACCGGGCATCAAATTACACGGGTCACAGTTAAGCAATGCACTGGTCAATCTGGAAAGTATAATATAGAAACCAATTAACACGCGACAACAGTAAAGGTAGCGGTGATGGCTTCCCTTGCTGCTGTCCGTGTCGTGTATTGTGTTCTGCATTGAGGCGATGACAGTGCCTTGATGCCGCCGGTTACCCTAACGGATCCAGCCCAATCTTCTTCTGAAGACTGTTTTTTTGATGCTTAGGCTTAGTACATTCTGTAATACCAATCTAAAAGACAGGCATTCAGAATGATGGTTTCGTCAAAGAAAGCTGTCATGGAAGATGGAATCATCGCTTCGATGCCTATGTATTTAGAATGAAGATAACCTTGTGATGCTAACTCCAGTAACCTCTCTTCCACGTCCTCTAATTTTGTCCTTCTATATCCGGGTAAGTGATAATCTGTTGGATTCACGCTTTTCCACGCTTATCACTGTATTGATGGTGCTATTGCAGTATAACATGTACAGATATCCCCTACACCCAAAATGAAGCACACATCGATAAACCATAATATGAGGTATGAAGTCGATAGACATACCAGTAGGTACGAGATATCCTGGTACTGACACCAGCGGGTACGAAATATCCTAGTAGTGAGAGCGATATTCAAATGGGTGTTGTTGTCGACCTGTACCGATCTGTCTGCGTATTCTTTGGGCACGGTGGAATGATTAACATTCGCATTTGTATAGTGATATAATGTATATTTGCATAGTGACCCATTCTCCGCCCTCATCAAAAACTTGAACTTTTAAGAGCAGAAGAGAGAGAAAGAAAGAATATGAGAGAATGAATGACAGAGAGAGTGGCAGAAAATAATGTGTTCTTAAATGGTCCCATTGTTAAAAGATGTGTTCATGTCTGGGTTTAGTCTAGCCAAGTTAGGAAGAACTTGGCTTTTTTTGCTCACTCTATTTTGGCTGGTAGGTAAATAACTAGGGTATAGAATATAAGTAGAAAAGTTAATGTTATTTTGTATGTTATGAAGGAAGAGCCAATGCTATAAGTAAACAATTATGTTGTAATAAATAGCACTGTACGAGTAAAGAAAAAGAAAACAGTAGAAGAATGAATGAAGAATAGCAGTGGAGGAGAAGAGACTGAAGTGAATTGTGCCAAGAGACATTTTATTACAAAGGACAAGCTAGCCAACTAACTCGATAAATTACAAGATCTGTGCCCCTTCGTTAGAGACGGGAGGAGAATTACTCTTGGCTTCTAAATTGTCTTCGATCCTCCCATTCTCCTAGGCTATTCTGATTTTATGACATGATGCAGGATGTCTCCTCTAGAAAGTGCCTAGTTCACTGCAATCTTTGATGGAAAATAGAAAATCTGTGTACTCCTCTCTGAGCAAAGATATTCCTTTGTTGGAGATGGCAAAAGAGAGATATTCTTTAGGACAAATTGTCTTCGAATTCTCGAGATATTCATTGATTGTTCTCTATTTCCTTTTTTTTTGTTACCATAATGGAAAAAAACAAATTTAACAGATTAACATTTTCACTTTGGAAACTTTCATTATGATAATACTTAGCATCCTATGATCCCCACTGGCTATAAATTCATTTGCTTGCTAAGCCTAGAATCAGTTTTGTTTCTCGAATATCTTGCCATGAATCATAACTGCGGAAGGAAGGAACACTGTCAATCTTTTTCACACAAATTATTTTTAAGCATCGTCCAGTACAGTTCCGTAAAACTTCCACGAGTTATCGATCAAACAGAAAAATCCCTCAGACATTGGAGCATTATGGTGACAAGGTTCCAGCTTATGATACATGCTTTCAGTCATCTTATACAATGTCCTTGATAACAGTTCAGTCAAACATTGGTGTTGTTGGCATGTGGCTTTGTGTTTTTGGCTCTGTTTTAAGATGTTAGAGGATTTGGCATGGCGTGCAGATGAGCCAGAATCTTTAGGAATCTTTCGTTCAGATGACATTTTCTTATATGTAATCCTCGCCTGTTCTATCACAGAGATGTTTTTCTTACACTAATAGGTATATCATCCATACATACATATTTCACTTGAAATGGAAAGCGGTCCTTTTTGAGGGTCCTTTCATTATTTTTTCTTTTTTGCTAATTACTCGAAAGCAGTCCTTTTTGAGAATGATACTCATCAGTGATGTTCATTATATCCTCTCAGGATCACTACAGCTATCAATCAATCAATGGCATTCAACGAAATCTTATATAACAACGTAGCGAAGGGCAGTTTCTACCTGGGTAGCCTTCTTTCAGTCTCTTCGTTGGTGACTGCCTTCATTTGACATTAAATACTTCCTGGCTTTTCTTCAGAGATAAAGATTATTTCTAGCAAATCAAACAAAAGCTGCCAACCATCAATCCGCTGACAAGGATACTTAACTGCCATCCAATGATAAACATCGATTCCAATATAGCTGACTCTAAGTCGATGAGATTTAGGTAATTCTAAAATAAGAGTAGGTCGATGGAAACGTAACACGTAACTCGATCATTCCGTTAATCGTCATGCCTACTGTTTAACGAAAACTTCGATTTATCACTTCCAGAAAGCGACGAGCAAACAGAATGTTTATGTCGATCTGTATCGTCGAGTCAGTTTTCTCTTCCTTGTGGTTTTTCCCATCTGCTTCTCCGCTTCGGTGAATGATTTTCATTCTGCTATCTATCATCAATTGGGGAATGGTCTGATGGCATACGACAATGTTCAAATACTTATACCTATCAAAATAGGAGCAGAACATTTGTGGAAGAATTAATCTCACAAGAGAAGCAAAACAATCTCAAAAAAGTTAATTAATTTCACGAGAGGAACAAAACATTCTGTGGAACAATTAATCTCACAAGAGGAGCAGAAAATTTTGTGAAAGAATTAATCTCACAAAAGTAAAGATTTCTGAAGCATCGATGCTCATATTTCATTCTTATCATCTGAATCAGTGACAGTTTTATTAATTATTGCAAAACCTAACTAAATACTGTCCGTAATGTAGTGGAAGAACTCTTAAATATACGCTTCCACAATACAATGTTGTAGAATATGAGGAAAAGTGATATAAAAAGAGATGAAATTATTGCAGGTACACAGGAAATAGACTTTTGAGGAATTAGGAAAGAATCATACATTCATATACCTGTATATCCAATTGTAATTAACATTAATTAAAAGGACAAAAAACTTCATTCTCCGAAACTAGATCTTATTCATCGGTTATCTTAAGCATATCTCCATTGAAAAATATTCTTGTTAGCATCATCCTTCACATCTCTTCACTGTAGTGAATTTCTGAAGGGTTATTTATGGGTCATGATCAGGCATAAGTTCCCATTGCTGGGTTATTTCCTCCTAAATTATTTCATTTGAAACGCACTGATTCCTGTAACTGTTACCAATTTGCATTTCTTCAATCGCTTCAATAAAACAGTAAGTTCAACAAATAATAAGTTCAGTTTCCAAGTGATTTTTTAATTTTCACATTTCAACATCCTAAAACATAAAATACAATTCATTATTGATTAATACTGCCAGTGATGAGAATGTATCGCAGCAATGTGGCACAACATCTTATAATACTATCAAAATATAATAACATATACTATGTGATTCCCAAATAGAGTCTTTCTTCCTATCTTTTTGCAAAAACTAAAAAATTTGCAGAGAGCACCGAAAAGATATTTCAGAGATTTCATAAATTATCAGGCCTAGGAGAGTGAAACGAAGTGAATGGCACAAGCTTCTTGAGAAACAAATTATATAGTTTATTCTTGAACTTTAAAAGTATTTTATTTAATTCTTGCTCACTAGTTATCTCTCATCTGTTAAAGTATGATATCTTAGATGTATGATGTCTATAATTCCTATTCTCAGGAAATAATGTAAACCAGATACATCGCTGCATACATTGGTGCAATTTGATATTTGATTTACTCATCCTATTCTAATTCTTTCGCTAACCAAAATAATCAGTACTTTAGAGGAGATGAACCACAACATATCAAGTAATTAAATATATTTTCGATGTCGCTAATCTTTATTCTTAAGAAAATTCATCTTTCTGAATCATCCAACCTAAGACTGCCCAGCAATATTTTCACAATGAAATGTAGGCTTCTAAATCAGTTATCTCTCGTCAATGATAATTCCTTGACTTATTCTGCTACCGTTACTCAACATTCTTCGATGTTTTTTGCCTTTCAAATGTGTTTCCCAGTTCACCGTACCATGTACATCAATTCTACAAATTTCACAGTGATAAACCTGAAAATCATGAGTGATAGCCAAGTTTTTTTTATAAATGAATGAAATTTTGGAAACAATGCTCGTTATTCCATTACTTATCATTTACTCTCAATAACTTTGAAAGTGTAAACTTCACACGTTTTTGAAAAGGAAAAAATGAACAATATTCTGACTTGGTTAGCCAGCTTTCTGTAGCCAAAATCAACCGAAAAGAGTTGATTTTTTTCCGCATCGATTTGCCTGAGCAAAACATTGTCATTAATATTATTCAGGAACCGGTCGATTATATTCAACGCATCAGGCACTATAACATTATAAAAATTCTTCGAGACATCCAAAAATGCTATGTTGGCTGACTGAAATGAAGCTGAATGTCGCTAGAAGTAAAAGTGACAGTTTAACTTTCCAATGAAACAATTAATAGGTAGCAACTAAAGCATTAAATGTTGCTATAAACTTTATCTTTGATCGACAAATAGCACGAAAAAAGAGACTAATGTATCGCTAACTTCTGTTAATATACTTCCTCCAAGCAAATGCTGTTTAATCCATCGTCGCTGTCTTCGTGAATACTGCCGCGTGTGCAATTTTAGAGCTTCACAACCTTCCTTGAATAGTTTGTCGCCCAATTCCGTGTATCGTTCATCTGGACTTAGTTGTAGATAATCATGAAATTCTTTTATCGCAATCGACTGAGCCACTCCATGAGCTGTGAGACAATGGTGGTACTGTAACAACTAATAAAACAATAGAACGAGCTACTATAATTCGTCCATTCCAATTTGCAATAAATTTCATCTAATAGTTCCGCATTTCCTCCATCTAGCAATTCTTTTTCGGGTGCAAAAAAATGTTAGAAATAATACTGGAATGATACGAATAATCACACTGATAACAGAATAATATTTATGGGATGATGAAGATCAGTAGTATCAACACAATGGTATAGATGAGTGAACAGTATTAACTTCAGATATATGGTAACGATTGTTCCTATGACAAATCCCTACGCTGGAATAAATGCACTTTAAAATCTTTCACAACTACACCTCTGTTACTTAAAATGTTATCATCCTCTGAACATTGACCAAATTATCCAGTCACAATGAAATCTTTCCAATCCAACCATTTTTTCTGTTTTTCCCATTTCTTTTAAATATTACTAGCATAGTATTATGCTATTTTATCATGAAGTTCAATGAAGAAAATTCGAGATATTGATCTCACCTGTTCATAAAAGTTTTCAATTTCCTTCCTTAATCCATTTTCAATCATTTTCGCCACTCTTTCATTAAGCCGTTCTTCTAGCAATTCCTTACGAGCATCCAGAATAAGTAATAACACATTTCTAAAGCGCAACCTTTCGCCTAATTTTATCCTACGATGTTGTTCCTCCAAATATTCACTTTTACGTTGTCCGGTTGCATAGTAAATTTGCAAAGCACGAACAACACGGAAACGATTGTTCTTGTGGACCTGAAGGAAGAGAGAGGCTCATATAAGTCACCCATCTCCATAATTTTTATCTTACAATAAATAGAAAACTACACTTAAACCATTTCATGGTGTAAAATTGTTCGAAACCTTAAAGCGCATTCATATTCCTATGTTATGCCATATGTTACGGTATGTTATTCAGTATTCATAACAACCTAGGATAGCAATTAATACTGAAAGGAGAAAGCTTACTAATCTGAATAGAACTCTAAAGTTCATCTGAGGTGCTATCAATAACCAATAAGCACTATAATACAGCTTACTTGCATGGCAGATTCCAAATCAACATGTTTCAGTAATTCGTAAACTTCATCATCTGAGAGATCTTCGAAAGCATTTTTAGCATCTAGTAAGCAACAGATCAACAGAAGTTTCGAGAAAAAGTAATATTGATAATCCGATAATTATTTCTAGCAAATAAAATTAGAGACAGTAAACCGTTAAGCGTATAATTTTATTGACAAAATTAAAATAGTATTCAAACCGTATCAGAAATCCTTAAATAACTAGTCAAAGATCTACTACAGCAATATAAGTTTGAACTTCTAGTTAATTATTTGAAAGATCAAATATTTTAGAAGTCTTCAAATCAATCGAATCATGCACAATCATATACTGAGAAATAAACTCTCACTGAAACTTAAATTAACTCTCAACTTCGAAAAGAACTTGGCGAAATTGATACCGAATGTATTTGTTGGTATCAAACTATCTTTAAACAAAATTCCTTCCACATAATATCCCGTACCGCCAACAATAACAGGTAATTTGCCAGCATCCCAAAGAGCTTCCAATAAAGGCAATACTCTGTTGGTGAATCTGAAAACAAATATAAACGGATTCTGCAGAAGACTGGAATCAATTTGATGAATGATGCTTACTGGTGTACATTATATGTAGAAGTAGACGGCTCAACGAAGCTAATCATGTGGTGTGTCACATCATTCATACAATCCTGCGATACTTTGTTTGTAGCAATATCCAAGCCTAAAAATTTTTCGAAAGTTAAAATGAAAGACCACAAATGAAAGATCAAAAGAATCGGTCTTTTCCTCATTAAAAGTTTTTATTAAAAGTTGAAAAATTTCCTGAATATGCAAAATACTTGACATATGTTGACATTAGTATCTTCCTCTTTTCTCTTATCCTTTATTACATCGTTCTAGAATATGCCTTTGGCCTTTACTTATATCCTATAAAGAACATTTCCCGACAAAAATAAGCACCCTAGACAAACCATTCATCTTTGGTTAACCTCTATAGAATCAAGATAAAGGAAATTGCAACGTGAACTTTATCAGCACCTAATATTTTCTAATTTCTGAAATTTGAAATTTTTTCCAACCCTTGTAAATTTGCATCGAATCAGCACTGATTATTTCACCATTGAAATTTTTCGCCACTGCAACGCCTAGATCACTTTTGCCGGTTCCGGTACAACCCAAAATGACAACCAATGGCTTCTTTCTCGATATTTCTGCCGGAGACAACATCAGTCGACAATTATTCACTCTATACCACAATTTTTGGAATATAGATTTGACAATATGTAAATGGAAGGTGGTAAACATTTCTTTCATTAGATAGTTCCTTCTGTGGTAACATCGACATCAAAACTTTCACGGATAATCCCTGTAAAC
The DNA here is from genome assembly GCA_029876185.1 of Mansonella ozzardi. Classification (NCBI taxonomy): domain Eukaryota; kingdom Metazoa; phylum Nematoda; class Chromadorea; order Rhabditida; family Onchocercidae; genus Mansonella; species Mansonella ozzardi. The sequence continues at coordinate 14,863 of JARVGP010000235.1, read as the reverse complement.
ATGAGAGAAAAAAAACGATGAAACATTTCGCTAAGGAACAACATCAACGTTCTTCAAATATTAAAATTCACCAAAAAGATGGAAAGAACGAGAATAATCAAGGATGAAACCTATTGCATTTCTCATACGACTTATGTAAAGAACAGATTTGGTTTTTTTTTCAATAATAAAATATACAAATTACGCCGCAAAGTATTACTAAGGAAAGAATGTTTAACCGTTTGTACTTATTTAGCATTTCTTATTTAAATAATCTGACGAATTTCGAAATTGAAATTCGCAACATGAAAACATGTTGCACAAGTATCACAATCTCGATCAGAAAGTACTGCATACTGTACTTTAATAAAATGAAGTGCCAATAACATTTATGATAATAAAGATGAAATCAATGCTTTAACAAATCTTTCAAAAACGCAAAAGTCAAAAGAAAAGCAATGATTAAAATAATAAATAAAAATAACATAAGGATGTTCCATTCTCAACTGCATATTCAATTACTATTTTCAGATAAAAAGGAAATGAAAAATAAGTATTTCAAAGTAACGATACCACGTATAAGAAGGGATCAACTTGATACACACGAAAGATCATATCACTCGCTTACGGTAAAAAAGTTTGAAGAAATATTACGACAAAACAAACTTAGAAGCAGTAAACCAGTATTATTTACTAATAGATGTTTCGATTCCAGTTCTTAAAATAGAAATGAATGTATAAAAAAACTAATTTGAAAATATTTTATTTGCGTTAGCATACAGCTGTTCATTCCAAAGTTATCCCTTCAGGTACCAAAAAAATCAAATACAAACGACAGAACAGCAATTAATGAAGAATACGAATAGCAGTCACAGCCACAAAGAAAATTTTAGTTAGAATAAAACTGAAAAATTCTTTTAACAGCTGAAGCATATTCTCCAATTCCAGAATATCAACTGTACATTCAGCGATACGTCTGATTATACCAACAATAATTTGACATTCGAAAAATTTTCAATTTTTGTCAGAAATGTTACTCAGAAAATATTCCGAGCAAATCTTCTTTAGAAGTGTTACTCAGAAAATATTCCGGCACAGCTACATTCAGATTGAGTCGTATTCTTACTTCAAAGCCACGTTCTGAAAACTTTTGGTACGTCAAATTAATAACTTCAATTTTTACTCAGCTGTTTAGAAACCCGCCTGATGCAAGTGTTCACGAGAAAACGTTTCTGTCATTATTTCAACAACACTAACGAAATTTTTTTCGATATAAAAGTTTAAACATATCTCTTGACTTTTGCATTATTCAATGTACCTTTATTTTGTTTTTGTAAAATGTCAACAACAAAAACATCCTGAAATTGAGAGTCGCTGAGTACTTCCCAGAGCAGAGCATACTTCTCCTTTACTGTTTTCTTGTTATTAATACCAAAATTCTGAAATTTATACTCAGATTTCATTCTTATAGATTTCTGATATCTTCGACTTTTTCCACAAAGTCAAATATTTACCACTAAGCGAACGATATCTTCCATTTTCATGGAATTCTCAAAGCCCAACAGTCCTGACAGGAAATTATAGATTTTCTTAGCGAGTTCAGCCACTTCTGGAAATTCCACTTCGCTGAAAAAATTTTTACAGTAACTGATTTCTCTATAATTACTAAGCGGAAAGCATTCAACAGAAAGCCAGTCATTATATAAAAATACTTTCTGAGAGTTTAAATGAATACCTGATGATTGGGTTGATGATGAGGACGGGTTCTTCATTCAAAGCCACAACATTTATTATGTCCATTTCTATCAGATCAATGTCGCAAAATTCCCATCGCTTATTCAAATCTCCAAATATTTCCTGTAAGCGTATGAATCCAATAACGAATATTTCCTTTTTAGCAGAATAAATACAGCGAAAGAGAATAAGAAAAAACCTTGAATTGTGACCAAACAAATATTCCACCGTTTTTTTGGAAGTAATCATCCACCATTCGTAAATAGCTAATCAGCTCTTTTACGTCACCGACAAATATTTCTTTCCATTTCTTCATAACTTTAGTTAAGTCATTCTTTCTGGAAGAGCTATTTTGAATTATGTAAAAGATGATATACAAAAACCAGTTAGAGACATTTGAATTTAAATTTCAAGTTGAAGTTACTGATTTATTCTATAATTTTCCTAATCTTTTAAGTGTCTCGAAATACCTATAGAAGCAATTTAAAGAGAAGCAAAAGCTATACTAGTAGTATGAGCAATTAAACAACCTTATCAGTGAAAAACAAAACAGCTTTACTGATATTCCAAAAACGGGAAAAACATTTGTATAAACTTTTGAATGAACTAAAATCAAAATAAATGTTGATGAAGCAAAGAATTACCCCTCTTAAAAAGGAATATTACAATAATGGTCAAGTAATAAATACAAACTTTCCTGTACTTTTATATATAACATTTTCTGCCCTTTTCGATATAACTCTTTCCATTTCCTTTGCTGAGCAACTTCCTTTTGTGACAATAACTGGCATAATATCGTACCGTTGCAATGTTTGTCGTGAATTGATAGCAGCAAGAGATGTTTTAGAGTGGTTGGATGCATTGTAGGGATGTATTGCCCTTTCACAAACTGGTGAAATGCTTTCTTCCTGAAAAAAGAATAGGACTCAAGATGCCAGAACAATGTGAATCACTCTTCCGTCACCGAAAAACAAATAACAAGCTGACTCCTCATACAAAGGAATCAATTAGTTAATCAATACATCCTAACTAATTTTCTTTGATCTTCGACTCTGCTCAATAAGATCATTGCTTGATTCCTCTATTCTCATTCAATTCTTCCATCAGTTTCCTATCAAACTCATAGCAGAATAATTCAAAACTGAATTTATGATTGCTGTTCTTTCCTTTTACTTTTTTGTTTCTTTCACCATTTTATGGCTGCTTTTAATTATTTACCACAACACAAAAGAAAGCTTATCAAGCAAAACGATAAAATTCGCAAAATATAATAAAAAATTTAGCAATGGTTTTTGGAAATAAAAAAATTTAATTGGTATAAAATTATGACAAATGACAAATTAACATTATCGGAAATAGAAGTCATAATAAACGCGCTTGCTAGATGATTCAAAATGAATACTAAAACTGTAATTTACGAAATTCTTTACCTGAACAGAAAGTATTGGACGGCGATAACGACACAGATCACCTTCAATTTTAACATAATCTTTCATTTCGTAAAGTAAGAATTCCTCGAAATTATTTGTTATCGATGCTGGCAATATGATGTTGTAATTCGCACACGAATGTTGCAACATAATCATTAAATGAGATACGGTAACACCATGCTAAAAACTTGCTCATATACGAGAAGTTAGTTGGGAAATGAAGCGGAATACGACCATGAAATTCAAAAAAAAAGATAAATTAAAAGAAAAACCATTCAAAATGTGCAAAATGAAGAAAAATTCAGCAGTTCCTTTGTGTAATATAAAGTGGACTTAATCACTGTCTAGTAAAATACAAGTGTAATATATAAAATGGTGAGCTGATTGTACAAGAAAGAGAAGTAAAACTATTTGATAATGTCGATTACGGTTAGCGTAACATTCTCTATCACAAAGCGGTCCTCACCTCGTATATGGGAAAGTTTGAAATATCGATAAGGATATCGCATATCTGACGAAAGATCATGTTTAGAACATGCTGTGAAGTATACTGTCTACCGCTAGTGTTATCCGTCATTTCTTGTTGTTGGTTTGAAGCAAATCCATGAAAAGTTGACCCTATACCACTTTGTAGGCTAAAACCTTGAACTGGTTTGAAGTACTGGAAATTCGATCCTTCTGCGTATGTGACATTGTGTGGCCATTTCTGTAAATGTTTTATACTATTACTACAGCTTACAATTATTTGTATACGAGATACATGTAGGATAGGAAAGAATATAAACAGGAAAGATATTACGAAAAGAATCACACGAACATTGGAATTCATTGTTTGCTTAATATCTACATTAATTCTTACTTTTCCCCCATTCCCTCGTTCTAAACATTCATTAGAAATCATATGCAACACAGTATCCATCAGAGCAATGTTTATCTCTTCAATAATCACAATCTATCTAATTACATTCATCTTTATCAAATCATCATTTATCCAGCTAGCGCCTTCCTAATTCGTTGTATCTTATGTCTAAACAAGCATAATATGAACAAAAAATAAAGAAAATAAACTTGTGGATTGATGAAAGTTGGAGGGCAAGGAGAAACTGGACTGCAGTTCATACGCTGCATTTTTGTATGCTGAGGTGGACAGCATTGTTGCTGAGCTTCTGATTCTGATATCGTGTAATCACTGTACGAATGAGCCATCTGAAACAACCACTAGTTTGGAGTGACCTCTTAACAGCATCCAGTGCTGTCCACAATAAAGTTCATTACATGGCAAAATGTATCTCATACCGAGCAGTGCACTTCGCTACAATCTGCTCCCATGCAAATAAAGTAGTTGTAAGTGACGTGACACAGCGTGAAGGACGTGACACAGCGTGAGTTCATTTGCGAGACATTGTTCATGTACTTGCATACGCGTAGATAGGACATTGTCTTGATTTTATTAAATAATGTTTGAACATATCGATCTATATATTTCGATGATAATTCATTGAACAGTAATATTTGTACGAGAAAAAATTGATACAGTGAGAAAGGCGTGCGGATTAGAGCAATTAGTTATTGGGTGGATGGATTACGTGACATGAAATTTCCAATTTAGTTTATTAAAAAGAACAGAAGAGAAACGGAGGAACTGGCGTGCTGGCGACGAGAATGTCCTATCCCGATATCAATGATATTAAGGCTGAGGTAGCTGAAGTGGACACTGAAAACTCAAAAAGTTGTGATATTGCTGGACACATGCAGGTAATTGCTTCTTTTTTAGTCCATACCTTGCATGTCTCATTCTCTCGATTTGACTTTTTTTTTTGCCAAAATTAATACAAAAATTTGTTGGCAATAATGAAAAATCTGCTTTATCTCGGTTAGTATTTCCAGTGATTAGCTTTCTGATTATCAGTAATTCATTTCGCATCCCATCATATTGTGTCTATGCTTTCATTAGACTATAGTATAGATTTGAAGTGAATATTGCGAATATCCGGATAACAATTATCAGTCTGGTTAATCTTTGATACGTCGAGGCATATTTTGCATTCATTAATTTCAAAAGAAATTGAATAGTCATGACAAGATAATTCTTAATAGTAGTAAAAAATTTGCAGAATTTATGTGGTGCTGAAAATGAAGGTGAAATGGAGGATGTTAGATTGGACGAAGGAAACATAACATCAACTGCTGATGATTTGTCCCATAACATTATTCTGAAAGAAGCCATAGATAATAATGTTGATGATGGAAAAATTACTGGAACTCGGGATGAAGATGATAATTCTTTGAAAGAAGAAGAAAAAGAAAAGCAGGTTAAATAAATATTTTGTGTTATTTTTGCATCCGCACTCGTAGAACTATATTCATTGTTTTGCGTTAATATCAAATGAGTGATTTTTTTTCTTTTTTTTTTTAACGAAACAAGGAAGAAAATGAAAAAAGCAAGAGAATGCAGAGAGCTAGCTGAGAATCAACGAAATATGCTGGCATTAAAAGATCTTCAGTTTGTGAGAGCATTTATTAAAATTCATTCCATAATTAGTTCTTAACTGTGCTGGACTCCTATTCGAGAACATTTCAATTCATCATCTCTCTTCCTCATTCTCTCTATTTCAAATTAGAATGTTTAACATGTTATATAATACTATTTTCTGTTCTTTTTCAGCTTGGGGAATATATAAGCTGAAATAACAGCGTGAATACAAACAGTAATTGTGTGATATTAGAAGATTACAGAATTTTTATGAAGTTATATTGCTACCATATCTGAGCAACCGAGAGCATATTTTTCAAAGATCTGAGGACAAACTTCAAAAGATTTGAATACCTTTTTACAAAAAATGTTAAATTAATCTAATCAAAATAGCATACTAAAATTTGTTTTTAGGTTATGCGAAGTGTTGAAAAACAAGTTGATTTGATAAAGAATAATATGGCAAATAACACCGTGGTAATCCACTCCTTAGATGAGACTCCCGACGAAACATTTCAAAGATTGCAACAGGGTCTGCAGGACAGATCTCTTACTCACAAAGAAGTCCTTGATTCAGTTTTCAATGTGGTTAGTTTAAATGTCTCACTAAAATCGATAAATATTGATAGTGAGTAAAAATTCGTTTCTAAGGGTTTATTTTTGTTTTGCAATCGTAATGATTTCTTTTTTCAGCTTGTTGGAGGAGTTTTCGATATTGAATCAAAATTTATCATCGAAAATCCTGAAAATATTATTCGTCTGTTACATCTGTTAGATGCAGCTCCATCACGTTTAGAAGTTTGTGCTATTATTTTCTTATTAGTTCAGTTATATTTTCGCTAATCTTCAGTTTTGGAATTTTCCTTTCTGCTGATTTTATCATTTTAAAGATAGTTACAGCATATAGTATCTTTTAGGCAGAAGTATGGAGCGTATTTATTGGTGTTGTTAGGAAAAGTGAACGTAATATGCAGGCTTGCTCAAGGGTCGGCCTTATTCTACAGGTTAACTTTGTTGAAGCTTATTCTGAAGAGCTCGTTTTTTTCTGACAAATTGAGTTTTTTGAAAAATTTTAGATTCTGGATCGGTTATCGAATAGCGATTCAGTTGTTTCGGACTTGTTGATACAACTTCTTGGAGTACTTACAACTTATAGCATCAACGTTAAGGAGGCCAAAAGATTTCTTCGTGCGTTGAAGGCAACGAATGGAAAATGGGTATGTTTATGTATTTCCCTTATTCTACAATACTTAATATTTTCTCAAACAGTCTCAAAATCTCGGTCTCAAACAATAGTCTTAATATTTTTATTTGGAGGAATCTTTGTACAGTTTAAGTTGTTACTTGGGGTAAAATAAATTGCAGCGTAAGAACTCGATCAAACTTCTGGATGTCCTGAGAGAAATGCCAAAACGTGATGGTGCAGATGTTTTTTTCTCTTTTCCTGGTGTCCATAGTGCGGTTAGTTTCTTTGTTATAATTTCAAAAGAATTATAATGAAATAATAGCAGGACAGAAAAATTTAATGATGTGAGGCAGCTGAATCTTGAAACTTTAAGGGTATTGCATTACCTCCGTTGACCAAGTGGCCTTACCAAAATGGCTGGAGTTTTTGTACCTGGTTGAAAATGGACCCTTTAAATAGCGTCAATTTCGAAAAGGAGCGTCCCTACATATATTGGTCTGTGTAAATTTGATTTCATTCTGCGATATTTTGGCTGTTGGCAGACGAGTTAGCCGGAGGTTCCATTTTCGCTAACTTTTTTTGCCCTGCAGGTAAAGGTTCTTTTCAGTTTTCGGACCACAAAGGGAGTCGGTTACAACTGTTATGTTATGGGTAATTGTTTGGTTGTCAGTTGTATTAAAGTTGTTGGTAAAGAAATAGCACGATGTATACGATTTGAATTGACGCCCAGAAGGTCTTTTTTTTTTTTTTTTGTTTTATCTTTCAGTATTGCTTCAGTTCTCACTTTATTCCAAACTTTTTTTAGATGGCATCATGTAACCATCTTGCATATTTATTCTCGTTGGTCAAAGAGTGAAATCCAGTGTTTCGTAGACGGACAAATGATTGAGTCCTTCGATGTACCATGGTATCTATATGCTTCATTCCTTATTTTATTGCCATCTTCATGTGTATTACTGATTTGATGAAATTGTTTTGAACGTCGTTCTTTTTAGGTTTGTTTCAACAACAGAACATTTTGATAAATGCAGTATTGGGTGCGGCCCTGATGGCGAAGAACCGTTCTGTGGACAGTTAGCAGCGTTATATGTATTTTCGGAAATTTTAACTGCGCAACAAGCTAATGCAATTTTTTGTTTGGGACCGTCCTATCAGAGCCGTTTTCTGCATGAAGCCGAGACTGATTTGTCTGATGACTATAAAAAGGTATTTATTATGAGGGGATTTTTGTTGTAATTCTTGTATTAATGGGATATATATATATATATATTGCAGTTTATATTTGATGGAAAGCTAAGTGCTTCTATTGTGATTGCATATTCACCGAAGAACTGCGATGGGCAATTGTGCTTACATTCAGCCTCTAAAACAAGTGCTCCATACTTTGTGCAGATTCCACATGCCATTATGAAAGAGGTCCATAGTTTTGTCAATTTTAAGAATTTCTTTTTTAACAAATATGTTTTTTTTTTTTGATTCAAATGCCTTAATGTTTAATAAGGAATTCCTATTCTATTGTTTGAGCTTTCTTTTGATGATTTTTTCAGGGTGTCGAGGTAGTGAAAACTTATTCAATCCACAATTCATTACATTCTTTAGGCGGTATTCAGGTGGTTTTGCCTCTCTTTTCGCAGCTAGACTTTTCTCAAAATGATGGAAATGTTCGGAGAATTGATGTTTGGTAATTCTCAAATTTTATGCTATTTAGAAAATTGCATTCAGGACTTGATTTCTTGTGTCATAAATAAAACTGTTAAAATTTATGCAGTTAGCACAATAATGAGAAAAGAAAAAAAATTGATATGGCATAATTGAATTACTTCTATTTTATCACTGATTATGCCTCGTGTTTTCGATCTTATCTTTCTTCGCTTTTGCTATATTCGCGATTGATTCACACCGATTCTGCGGCATGCGAGATATTTCGTCTTTTCTTTCATTTCTTTTTTTCATTTCATCTATGTATTTGTCATTAACTTTAGTTCTTCCTTTCAAAGAACTTTTTTAGTAACTTCGACCAATAATTCAGGTTATTTGAAAATTAGATTTTCCGAAACATTCTCTCTTTGCTCGTTATTGATGAGCAGTTCATCTTCAGACAAAAGTGCACCACAGAAATTTAGTCCTCTATTTTGACAAATTTTAAGGGAATAAATTCTTTCTGTTCCTTAAAATCTTTCTCATCTTTTTCAAACATTTTTAATTCAGTTGTGGGAAGAGAAAATAAATATTCAAGAATTAAATCAATTTAATTTGGATTTTGTTGCATCTCACCATAATTTGATTTAAATTCAGTGGAATTATCAAGTTTTTGCTTTTGAACTTCCACCTTTTTTAAATGGAATGAATTGCTAAACGATTGCAAAGTAGGGTTATTCAGTGTTTACATCAGATGTTGAACTAGTTCATGCTGAAGACCAAATTACTGAGAACATGTAGTATTCCAAAAATTGAATGATCTTTCTTTGTCATGTTTGTGCACTTTCCTACAGAAAGCAATGCAAGGAAGAAAACTGCTAGTTGAAATTATCGTTTATAATTACTCATATTTTTCTTTTTTTTCTTCGAAGCATTCAATCTCTATTGCAAGCGCCAAAGCAATCTTTAGAATTACAAAAATGATCATTTACAATAGTACTTCATTTTTAGATTATTTTAAAGTCCCAAACAACAGAAACTTTACCAACATTTCAGCTCGAAATTATTATCATCTATATCATTTCTACTAAGGACTGCTTCAAATGCTCCCCAGCAACTTTATCACAGCAGAGCATTTTTGATTATTTCTCAGACCTTATATGAAGTAAGTCTGTTTTAAAATTTTTTGGGATTACAGTGATTGATTAGGATTATAAATGTAATTAATGGTCATGTTTCTGTATTACGGTAATAAATAATATAATAAATACTTTTTCAGTCGTCGCCTTCAAATCTTAGTCAGCATATGTTGGAAATTTTAACTGATATTTCGAAATACCTATTGGTACATCCTTCAGGAGCGCCATTGTTAAAGCATCTTTTCGATTATATTCTTTTCAACCCTGAACTTTGGAGTAAAGCTGATCCTTCAGTAAGTATTAGTTTTTGCCATTGCTACCCATTGTTATTAGTTAATTTAAAAAAATTACAATCGTTTTGAAAACAAGGATCTTGAAAAGTTTTTGCCACTGCTACTCTTGCACAAATTTTAGCTAAACTGATAGCTAATTTTCTGCCCTTAGTATTTATGTAAAAAATATAATACGAAGTAACATATCTGCGCATAATTATTTCGTATTATTGGTTGTGTTATTGATTATTTTAAGCTTTAGTGGTTATTTTAGATACAAATTCAGTTATATCACTTTTTGGCAAGCGAGTTTTTGACGAGTGCCAATTTCATACTAATTGTTCAACGTTGTGCCACTGTAGTTGAGGCGCTTCATGCTATCAAGTCATACTATTGGGTGGTTGTGCCACATTCACCCTCATTATATAAGGTGATTAATCGTGAAGGAAGGCCATCACGGTCAGTATTTATTCCAATCTTATCTCTTTTTAAATGCATTTTGCTTTTGGACAGATTTCGTTCAGGAAGAATTTTCTCTTGGGCATCAAAAAACAAAGCTGATTTCTCGGATATAAACAGTTGATTGTTAGCAAAATCGGTGTTTGAACGTAAAAATTTGTATTGGCTAGATTAAGAGATAAGTTTGTAAGAAATCAGTCTGCTAGATGAAACACTAAGTCGTTCGATGATATCGCTTATTCTTTTCTTTTCCGATATTCATCGATATATGTTTAGAAATGAGGTAATAACTATACGTGCGCATATGTTGACTTTTGTTTCTCGGTTAATCTGTATGCCAGATCCCAAAGAGAGTGGTATTATGAATCGAGACGGTGAATTCAATGCATTGCTAAATTTCATCGCCACCGTAAACGAAGTAGGCGGCGTTATATTTCGATTTTTATAAACGGTTTATGAAATGACTTATATATATAAACCATATTCATATTGAACTACAGTTGAAATAGACGGATTATTAAGTAATACTTTTTCTTATGTACAAACGCACTGATGCCTATTAATTTCAAGGAATTTTTTATAATGATTATTGTTTATGGCACAATTTTTTTCTGAAAAACAAAATTTTAAAGGATGATAATCTGTATGATGTGTTGGCTCTTACAACACGATTACTTTCGGAAAAACCGGCAGCTATGGTACCAGCATTCGATCGAAAGAAGGGCCTTGCAGTTGTGTTCAAATTGATCAATTCTACCAATGAACTTGTTCGTATACCGGCTTTAAAGATATTTGGTTATTTCTTGTGCCGCTCAACACTGAAGTGAAGCTTTTTTTTTTGATTATAACTTTTTTGTAATCAAAAAAGAATGAAAAATATCGATGCTGCAGTCTGTTTCTCTGAAGTGTGAAGACCATAATATAAAGTTGTTGAAAATGATTTGTCTTCTTGAAGCTGCTGTTGTAGGTGCTGGTTATTTTAAGAACTGACCATTGATAATTATTTCAGGAGAAAGACGGATTCAGTAGGCAGCCTTAATTTACTATCCCTTATAACTGATCGGTTATTGTTGAACGCGAACCATCTTACTTTGGCAACATACAATGTACTATTTGAAATACTCACTGAACAAATGACACCAACAATAAATTATTTGGTCCATGCATCGATCAGCGATGTAGTGAGATTTGAAAATCCTGCAATGTTGAAAGTTATTACCAATTTGATAACACAGAGTGAAAGTAATTTAGAATTAATGAAGGTAAATCTTTTCGGCTGGAATTGTTAAATATTATTTAAACAGAATTTGAGTAGCATTCAGAGGAATTTTTTTGGAATCGATAAATTTTTAAAACCAACTTCTGAGTTTTTTTAATTTTTTATTTTTTTTGACGTTATCCGGAATGAAAACGAAGAGATAATAGGGTTTTGATTACATTTTTTGAATTTTGAGGCTTCTAATTCTGTCCTATTTTAGGTTAGGCGAATTTTCTTGGAAGATCTCTTGTACATGTGTGAAAATTCGCGAGAAAACCGGCGTACGATTTTGCAAATGAGTGTATGGCAGGAATGGCTTATTTCATTGGCTTACATTTTTCCCAAGAATGAAGATGAAGTAGCGATCAGTGAACTTGTTTATCGTGTCTTTGCTCAGCTTCTCTTTCACGCTGTTTATTTAGAATATGGAGGTTGGAGAGTTTGGGTTGATACTCTTGCTATTGCTCATTCCAAGGTATAAATTTGAATATTTGGTTCTCAATTTTCAAATTAATAGAGAAGAGAGAGTAGGATGCTTTCGTAAATGAAATATAGTAGGTCAATTTAAGTTGTCACTGAGTGACAATAATCACTGAATGGAGTCTGAGGACACTAGTTATTCATTTAAATATTTATACTGTTATATGAGAATAATATGTTAATATAACTAGATTTGTTTGCTATTCATGGCACTCATTAAGAAATAAAGATTGGATCTGTCTAAATTAAGTATATATTTGTATATTTCTAGTTTACAGAAAATTCGTAACAATGCAACATTGTAAATCTAACTCTGTGCTAAATATTTTAAGTTTCGCAAAGAGTGTTATATCTTTAGGTATCATGGGAACGTCATCAGATAAAATTTCATAGAAGTGGCGAACGCGAAACGGACGTTATATTCTATTTGGTTCAAAACGTTGTTTCATCTGTAGCTCGCGCAGTAGTGAGTTTATAAGAATGTTCGTTGTCTCAAGCATAAAAACAATTTTATTTAATTTCGGACATTTTTTCAAGGATGGACTTATGGATGAAGTGGAAAGAAAGGATGAATCAAGAATATCACCTGATGAGCCAAGTTCCATATACCGTACCCCAGAATTTTGCTGGTCGGATGTGCACTTGAGATTGCTCGATGATCTGCTTGTTTCTATCGAAAATGCAGTAGAAGAATGGAAAAAGTATGAGTTTTTAATGAAATTTTTTGTATTCCTTATAAAATATCTTCAGAAAACTTGAAATATTTTTAGTGGCACAACAACAATACTAGATATTGTCAACAGCAATGAAAACAACATATTTGTTGCTAATTGTGTTCACGTCTTATCCCAGCTGATTGATTTATTGGTAATGGCATGTGGTGGTCTTCTTCCTCTCCTAGCTGCCGCTACTTCTCCTAATGTAAGTTGTTGTAGTGGTTGAACGATTAAAATTAACTTGTTAATGTTAAGACGCTGTTAATGAAAGGAATCTCTCTTAGAGCGAACTGGAAATAACAGATTCGACAAATCAAGCATTACCTGTAGGGACTGCTGCTCGTTTGCTGGCACGTTTTGTCGTCCTGGCTGATTTCTTTGTCTTTGCATCTGGAATAAGTTTTAGCGATCTTGAACAGGAAAAGAATATGCCTAATGGTGGCATATTACGGCAAATATTACGCCTTGGTAAAGTTTATTTAATTTTCAATTTATTTCAGTTTGAGTCAAATAATATGCATTGATCGCAAGATAACCATTTATAGTGTCAACGATGGCTGTGCGGAATATACTTGCTTGTCGTGTTAAAACTTCTGTTGATAAAATGTTGTGCATGGATGCAAAGCAAATAATGCGTGCTCAGCAGATCGCCGAATTTGTTTCGGATATACTGGACATAGTGAGTTGTTTACAATGAATTATTTTTCTAACTATCTTTGTGATTGGCAAAGTTAATTTGTTCTTTTCTTGAAGAATGATAAAGACGGAATTACGGATCCGGAACATTTGGTGCAGGAAGTTGATTTACAGCGGCTGAGAAGGGTAATCTATCGAGATATGGTAAGTTTTCTTTCTGTTTCTTTGATTTCTTAACGACATTTTACGCGACATCATATAGACATAATGACACGTTTAAATACCATTAAATATTTTATGGAGTGAATGAATATGTAGAAAGTGTTTTGCGCAAATTTTCAACTCTGTAATTTTGCCGTCATTATCAGAACTATAAAATCATTCTTAGGAAGAAAATCGACAAGCGCAATTCCTCGCTCTTGCGGTTACTTATTTGTTATCAGTGCTGATGGTATCTCGATATAGAGATATTTTAGAACCACCATCTATTCCTAGTCCTTTTTTCGATACAGCTATAATTGGTGGCACAAACAAAGGTACAAATTATTTTGAATTCTACGATATTTTTCCATATTCTCTTTCTCATTTATACCATTTTGCAGATTACAGTCAACAAGCAAATGAGGAATCGCCTGTTGAAGAGAATGGAGAGTTGTCTGATAATCGAGGTAATATTGTGGATAGAAATATTTTCATCAGAGAAGAATCGTCAGTACCATTGGAAGAAAACAAAAAAAAAGGACTGCAGAGTGTATATCGGCAGCATCACTTGAATACATTTAATGTTCGTATTTTGATAATTTTGGATTCTTTCTTCTTGAATCAAAAATTTCTGAGTTATACTTCTTGAAATACAGCCCTTTAAAAAAAAAAAATTTACAAATTTTGGTTTTTTTGACTAATAAAATAAACATTTTAGGATAGCAGTCTTGCTAATCGCGAGTTAGAAACGGGTGAACGACGAGCTTATCTTACAACCAAGTTACAAAAGGCCTTGGAAACAACAGCTCCACTACTACGGGAGATACTCACCGATTTTCGTTCGTATCTTCAGAAGACACTGTTGGGAACTCATGGTCAAGAAATTATGAATGATGCGAAAGGTGAATCTTTATAATCATCTTTTTTTATCTTTGGAAACGCCTGAATGTATTCAACTAGATGGTTTTTTTTTAATCGTTCTCGAATTTAGTGATGGAAACAATGAAGAATCAAGCAGGATCAGTAATCGAGCTGGTCATGCTATTATGTTCTCAGGAGTGGCAGACTTCTTTACAGAAGCATGCCGGATTGGCTTTCATTGAACTTGTGAATGAAGGCAAGTTTGATTTTCAAATTCATTGAATTTATGAAACAAGAATCTCCCCTCTACTAGTGTTAGCTATATTAACCGATTACTTTGTATATATTTTTTTTTTTTTTGAGCCAAGTGTTTGTTTTATTTTGATCCAAATAAAGATTAC
>JARVGP010000234.1:43614-59377 GCA_029876185.1 Mansonella ozzardi | reverse complement strand
TTTTTTTAATTTTTTTTTTTTTTTTTTTTTTTTAAAAAAAAAAAAAAAAAAAAAAGTAATAGATCTAACAATTTCGTTAACAATTTGCTGGTATTCTGGTTCATGATAGAAACTGGCACGACAGAGATGATTACGAAGCACCACCAGTGATGCTGGTGGATTCGGCTCTGTACCATACTTTTGTTTGAGTAGATCAATGTTTTCCTTCATTTTTTCTACTTCCGTCTTTTCGTTTACATAACGCCACGGCAACTGTCCAATCATATTTTCGACAGTGATGTAGTAAACGGACCAAAGATCGTCATAACGTGACATATCCTGATAAAAATTGAATTTGATGCTCCTCTTAAAACTATTTCTTCTCTATGGGTGGTTATTCATACTAAAGATTGCATCAAAACCGTTAATTTTAGGATGATAGGATATAAATAACGTGTAAACATTTCTTATTTAAATTAACATTCAACTTTCAGACATGAGTTAAGGCTCCATGTGCTTTGTGTAGTGAATATTTATACTGTAAAATAAAAGTTATGATGAGATATTTAGGAATTTTTAAAGATGGTTGCTTTGCTTGCCTGATGTCGATGCGTCGTAAGAGATGCATAACGGACAGTACCATGGAATGCACTCGATTCTCGCCTTATTTTGACATTACCATCACGTGCCATAAAATGTCGTGCCATTCCAAAATCAACGAGATACAACTCCTGTTCACCTTGCATTTCCATTCCAATACAGAAATTAGCAGGCTTCACATCTCTGCAAAAGAAGCATCGATTGAAAATTATCCTCATCACTTTTAATTAGGCTAAGGAAATGATTAAAATGCTAACTTATGCCTACAAATTCTTAAGTTTTTAACAGAAAATTATCATCACCGATGAATCCATCCCAGGCGATGCAAAAATTTAAGTGCCAGAATCATTTTCTTCATAAGCCAAAGCGATGTAACTATCGTAAAGCAATCATCTTTTGTGTTTTTCTTCAGTTCGCGAATATTTTTTCCGCACATATCCATTATCTAAATCTAATCCTTTCCCTACATGGGTCTATATCATCATACTTTCAACAATTAGAAACTCTTAACAATTACAATTTAAAAAGGACGATTAAATCATGATAGATCGCTAAAATTTAATTCATAGCATTCAGTGAAGCATCAATTAGAGGCAAGTAAAAATGTTAATGCATGCATCACTGAATTAATTTTTTAATGAACCGATATTCCTTCAAATTTTTTGATTAAATAGAGAATATGATCAAGAAAGCTTAGGATGCAAAAAATTCTGAAGAATCTTATGAACGAACCATATATCTAGCATTATGTGTTTCACCGTATCCATAATAATTTGGTATTGGCTCCTTGGGAGGTTTCTGGTAAATTTGTTTTATGGTATGATTTAGAATATCCAAGCAGCTTGCTTCTATGCGCAGCAATGGAATCTATTATAGCAACTAATCACAAAATTATCTGTACCAAAAAAATGATTTTCTCGCAACGGATTTTTGAACTCGCCAAAATGCGATGTCGAACAACTCTTATAAACGATTGCGACAGTTTCGCTTTTTTTTTCAGAATCAATTTCCAGGTAGTCATGACTTAATTACCAGTATTTCGTATTCCTCATTTTAAGCAATCAGCATAGATAGTATCAAATCAAAAAAATTATTTTTCGTATACCTTGGCATTTATTGACTCAGCCTTTATGGCAACCACTTCGCCGGTATTAATATTTGTGCCAGAATATACCTGAACGGATTTTTTTCTAATTTCATCTCTTACCTTTTAATTTAAAAAGCAATTTGCTGAACTCGTCGTTTTGAAAGCTAATGGGAGCAAGAGAATGCCACAACACTGCTAGATATGTTTTTCAGTAACTTTAAACTATACCAAGCATAATAAACCGTTAGTACCAGAAAGAAATAACTTGATAACTGGGGATGCGAAATAAATGAGAGCTTTGTCTCTCAGATTCATTGATTATTTTTTAAATTTATCTCAGTATTCCTTTTAGCTTATGATTTCAATATCAAATTATTGAATCAACTTTGAAAAATTCCAATTTAAACAACTTTTCCTGCCTTGTTTAGATAGTAGTATTTTCATGCGTTGCAATTGAAAAAGCAATCTTTAATCTTGCTTACTATAAATAGATGTTAAAAGATTATGAACCTGTCCAAAGCCACCGGTGCTTATTAGTTGATTTAGATTATAATGTTTGTTGATTTGTGAGCCAGATGGAAACAACAGTTTTATAGTACTACCTGATGCTACAACTTCTTCATCTTTCTGCATTGTTTCATCTATACATTTCCGAGTTGCAGATGTTTACTAATTGAACTCAAAAGCATTTTCAAAAAATTACGATTTTTATGAAATGTTGCAAAATTAAAAGTGATCAAATATATGGAAAGAAGATAAAAAAATTAAGGGATCCTTGCAACTACTGATTTCATCACCGATTTAATCAAATTTTCAGACGCATGAACTATGAAATGTGATGCTGCCCGGTCGACGAATAAATAATCAGATGAAATGACAATTTTAGAAATCTTTGCACCATTTTGTAAGAACTGTGCTGAATATGAAATGTCAAGATGTGCAAATTTTACAAATTATTGTAAGAATTTGAATTCTGCGAAATTTTGATTTTCTAAAACTTTAGTCCTAAATAACGAATTACAAATAGGACGCTATTATTTAGAAAAAAGAATCATGTCAGTAAAAATTGAGAATGCAGAGCTTTAACCACTTGGGACCAGCCTACTGTAGTATGATAAAGTATTTTATGGATGAAGGCAAGTTTTTTAAAATCCAGCTATAACGAAATTGGATTTATTACAATTTTACTGAATCTATTTGATCATAAAAATGGACCTTGCCGACACTTTACTTCATCGTTCAATAAATTTGAAAAAAATTGCTAAATAAGTGAATGTAATTTACATTACCTCAAATATAGCGATTTTCGAACCTCAGAATTTGACAATATTCAAAATCCGCCAAATTTTTTTGTTATTAAATTTTTGAAAGTAAAGGTTAGTGACTATCAGTGTTGCATTCTGGTGACACAAACTGATTTTTTATTGCCTACAAAGTTAATAGATAGGGTAGAAATATCAAATATTGATAAACTACAACTTATTAAATTTTCAGCCCGAAGTATTTTTCGCGAAAATTTTTACGCTATGCTGCACAATCCTAAATAATACATTAAATATTTTGAATGAAGAATGGTTTCTAACACAATCTTATCGCCATCGCAAACTGAAAGATTTCTTCTTCTAAAGAACTTGCCCTTTTATTTTGAGCATTTTTCACTTATTCAACACTTTCTTCTATAACATTGCTTAATTAATTAGCAAAAGCATGTTAACCTATAAAATTTTTTACCTATAAAACTCAACTTTTTTTCGCGTCATTAGATTTGAAAAGCTTGAACAGACTGAATTTACTCACTAAGTAGGACTAAAGTAAAATTTATCAGTTGAACAGCATGTGTATTTCTTTAAGTTTTAAATTTCATTTCATATTTTAATTCTTAAATTATTTCAAATTAATCTTTTGATCGTCGAGTTCAAGAATTCAACCAAACTCTAGTCTTCATGATTCGTAAAAATGCTGCATAATTCAATTATTTTTTAAAACTAAAAGTTTTTTAATGGCATTTCAAAGTAAAACTTTCTGAAATGTCTTTGGGCGTTCAATGGAAGCACAATAAACTGCTTAATACGAGAAGTCAAGAGAAGTTAAGAATTTGTATTAACAGCAACAAATCCCTCTTCTCTATTATCTTCGGCTCACTTAACACAGCTTGCCAAGTTTCGTTCCACTCTAAATAGCTGCTCTTTCTGTCACCGCCTGCTTACAAACTTCTATCGCACACTTCCAGTTTTCAAATTCCACTCCTTTTCAAACTCATTTAACTTCCTTTATAATCAGTAGATTTTTTTAAGAATTAATAATTATATAATTGCCAGATTATAATCTATCATATAAATGAAATGATTAAGAAAAGCTTCGGAAGACTTTCGAAAGTCTTTGAATAATCGATAATTTTAATTAGCTAGAAAACGCGTATTCATTCTAAGCTCTTTCAGCTTTTCCTGAATTAAATTGTTGTTTTCAATATTTCGATACTTTGCAAACTTCCTGATATTTCTTCCAAATACTCTGTTAATTGTTTCACTGATGTGATATGTATTTGATTTTTCTTCCCAATACAATATACTTCTCTCGTGTTATAAACAACCTTTACTAAGACATTTTGAGTAAAATCATGATATGGCAGTGTTAAATAACCGATAATAGTGATCGTATGATAGTCTTCAAAATCTATACTATTATTTGTTTATAATGCAGATTAGAATTGTTGTTTGAGTGGAAGAAATTCATTGATCATCTCTGTTTAGTTCTCAGCCAATCCATCAAAATTACAAATCATTTTATTTTAAATGAAATGCTGATGTATGATGATGATCTGTTGGTCATTAAGAACGTTAGAAAGCTCATTTGATAGATCGTTTGTTTGTTATTTCTGATGAAAAGTCTATTAAAAAAGAGAAAAGAAAGAAAGTGAGAAATCAAAAGACTTGAGAAATTTTTTGTAAAGCTAATCAGTGAATTTTTGAATTGAACTACTCAGAGAATGCTCTCTCGTTCTTCATTCAATATATTTCATCTCAGTTAATATATGATTGATAGAGAAGTATAAAATGTATATTGTGTTTCAAATGCTATAATTGAAACGATTCTGAGTTAAGATAAGCAAATGATTGGTTATACAAAAAAAGCTATTGTGGCGCTGCTTCAAGATTTTATTTGAAGTGTTCTATTTATGATCTTTTAGTTTTATACTATTTCTAGAGGAAGATTTTACTTTTGGTTCCTTTATCTTCCGTATTTGATTGACAGCAGGCTTCAGATCGTTTTCGAAGAATTTCTGCCTATCTGTTAATATCCATTTAACAATTCGTCCAACTATTATTTCTCTATCTCTAGGGAAGTATCCATCTTCCTGCAGTAATAATGATAAACAGCTTTTCTATCAATACTATCCTATTTTGACAGTTACATCGTTAATAAATCTAAAGCTAAAAACTAATTCAAATTTCTTTCTTTCATATATTTCATATACGAACTTATAATCGATCCTATTCTTTTTTTTTGTTAACAAATTTCTCCTCTCTCTCTCTTATCATCATTGCTGTCATTTATCATTGTTGTATTTAATCGATTCCAAAATTCTTTTTTCAGAATTTTCTCGGAAATTTCTATTTTTCTCCAGAAATTCTAACTATATTTTTTCTCATCAAAAATTTCTCCAACTTCTAAAGAAGCATAAAAGAATTTTTTTTTTTTTTAAAAAAATTAGTTCAGTATTGTAAAAGTATGAAAGTAAAAAGGATTGAATAAAAAGGAACGGAGCGCAATAATTCATCAGATTTGCTGGGGGCTATTCATTAATATCACTTTTTTTGAACTTTTATTCTTTTATTTCCATTTTTTACTTTATTTATCTGTTAATTGAAATCGATCATATTTTTTTATAAAATATATAAATCCAAGTATTAATAAAGTTAATTATTACCAGGAAAGTATATATATACCATATATTACCATATATACTTTCATTTCTTGCCCATTAGTTACATGTTGGCCGTATTTAGAAATGGATAACAAAAGGAGGTAAAAAAGATTGACAGCTTCGTCTATCAATTGAATTTTTCCATTGATAATAAATGTTTTGTGTAACCAAATTCCTATGTAAACATACTTTTTGTTTTTTCACAAATTTGAGAAAATTGAAGCAAAGGTTGTTTCACATTCTTCCTTTAAAATTTAAATTTAAACTTGTTCTATAATCGGAGGCAGTTTAACATTAGTGAGAAAATCAAAATTGTTCAACTTACTGCGTTCCACTTTCGATGTTATGATGTAATTTTGTCAGATGCTATTTGTTCTTGCATAAGTGAAAGTTTAACTTTTAATTAAGAGAGTATTATTTATCAAAATGAAAAATAAATATCAAACAAATGATTCGCTGTTTTAAATAGAAGAGAAAAGTTGAATACGAATTGCTTTATAAATACAATGATAAAGGCTTCTTTTCCTCATTTTCGTGGCATCATTTAAATTAATACTTCTTGAGCTACTTTTTAGTTAAGTTATTAAATGCACTTGCTTTTTCTCGTTTTTCCTTCATGCCAACTTTGAATTCAAAGTTGAAAGTGTTTCATCAAAGAATTCCCTCAAAGTTTATGGTCATCGGATGATGCAACGTTATCAAACATTATTAGTAACCTATCACTATGTTTTTTATCAAACAGTTGATAAAACATCACTGAATTTAAAACCATTGCTCTAAGTCAACTTAACTGAGAAGAAAAAATTGGCTCGAAAATTGGATGCGTGACAATTTTTCCAACTTATTCGTCATTTCACATCAATCTCAAAATTCGCCTCTTTTTCCTGCCCAATCTCATCTCAAAGCCATTTATCATTTTGCATATTTGTTTCTTTAAAAATGTCGCATAATAAAATGAATCCAAAAATGTCATCCTTTATATGTGACAATGAACCGAATAAGGTCACAAAGTAATAACACAAATGTTAGTTTCTGTTGCTTTTCCTTTATGAAAAACATTCACCTGACGATAACACCTGTTTTTCACTAGCGTAGAAATCTCGGATCTTTACCCTCTTTCTTATCCCTTCTCCATCAGTTGAAACGCTATTCCATGAACTCAGATAAATTTTTCTTAAACATCAGTTCGTATCATTTCTTGAATGCTAAGTGGAGAAAGCGAAAAAAAATTAAGAACTCAAAGATGAAAAAACAAGATCTTTACTTCAGTTCTGGCTGGATCTTTAAGAATATTTCTTTTTTAATTTCTGATTTTTTTACTAGTAAATACAAAATATCCACATTTGCTTGGTGTGTGACTCTGCTTTTGTTCCGATTTTTTCGGTTCTTATCAGTATAAGAGAAAGCTAATCTTTGGCTCCTTTCATCATTCTCAAGTAATCCGAAATAATATTTATATTGCAGCTAAAAAAGTGTACGATAATTATGAAAATTTGAATTTCATATTAAATTTCATATTTCTAAACCAATCGGTATTGTTCGTCAATGGTCTGAATTATACGTCAGAATCTCAATTGAAACAATTCTTGAGATTTATGAAGGAAAGAAGAAGAGAGAGAGAAGGGAGCTTGTCAGTTTTATTGCTATTCCGAATATAATATGATATTGATGTATGTTTTGAATAATTAGAATGAATTCTGTATAGTTTTTCAAAAAAATTTTATATCTAAAAAGAAATGTTTGAACATTTAATATGTGAACTTTGATTTTACCATTATAATTAGAAAATCAAAAAAACGAATAACGCGAAATTGATTTAATCTTATTGTTGGTTATTGACGCTTCTACAGTGATCAAAAGACTTAGCAAACATTTCATTTTTCATTCGTTAAACGCTTCTTGTCTGTTTTTTATTTATGAAAATCAAAAATAGATGAAAAGTTAATAAAATCGTTCAATAATTAAACCTTCTATTTGGAAAACAAAGTTAACGTAAATATAAGTCTTTGCAATTTTTTAGGTTTTTTTGAGCCAGAAATAAGACTAGATCTCGATGAGGTGTGAATTGTAATTAAGAGTAAACTAAAACGATAAATTTGTGCTTTGTTTTTTGACATATTATTGTACAGTCATCTCGATCTTGGCATGAAATCTTGGGTGTTAGCAACATGACTTTATTGTCCATTCCGTTTACTATTTTTTAAAAAGCTTGTTTTGGTATTTTTGAAAGTGTTTTTCTCTTTGCTTTTTTCAATCTAATCTAGGATAGAAAAAAAAAAAGCTCATAAAGGATATGTATTTGTAGTTTGTACGAATGGAGGATGAGGAATAATAAATGCACCTTCCTATCTCTGAGGAATTGCTTTGTGCCAGTTTGTTTTCCATCTTTTCCTTCATTTCTTTTCATTCCTCTCTGAAGCAGAATGATTATTGGATAACAGCTTAAACTGCTTAACTTAAATTTTTTCAAGCTCTTTTTATTTTCACTCATTTCCCAAAACTTTCTCCATTCTCTTTCACCTTGCGCTCTTGTCTCTTTCTTGATCTTTTTATCTATACCTATCACCAAGTTCAGGATAAATTCAGAGCACATTTCACTGTGACTTTCCTAGCTGCTTCATCTCCTCATTAAAGATTAATTGTGTATCATTATTGAATGGTTAATTAGTTAGTTAGTCTTAATAATATCATATTATTGCATAAACATTTAAATTATTTTCAATGATTTTACTTATAACAATTTTATTAATAATTTCAGAGTTTTTTTTTCTTTTTCTTTTATTTTTTTTGTTTGGAATAACGACGAATAATCAGTCAATTATCGTGCAGAAATTTGTTCATTACTTTTTTGATTTCATACCAAAACCACACAGTTTATATTAGTATCGTTTCTTTTACGATTATTCGTAAAACAATACGAATTTCAATAGAATAATACGAATTTAAAGCTTAGGAGATTTTTAGCAAAAACTCGTACATCGCCTTCATCGCCTAAGCAAACCTTCCACTCTATTTGCAAATGCAAACGCATTTGCCTATCCCTACATTATTAGCTTTTTTAGCTGACTAAGAAGGCTAATTTTTATTAGCCTTCTTAGACATTAGTCCCCCAAATCCTTGTTTATGAAGCAAAGCCACCGACGATAAAGATTTTTTTGATTTCATGCCAAAAACATTAGCATAAATTGAAAATTAAGGCTTATATTATAATATAAGGGCAAGCCATTATAATATATTTCAATATAATAAATAGCCAAATAATGAATGTAGTGAGAGGATGTTTAGCACTTGATTACAAATTTATTCATCAAGTCTGATTTAAAATAGGAATATATGAGAAATTTAAATTTGAGCAATTTATTTTCCTTTTTTTTTTCAATTTACGTTTGCATTGTTAAGCAATTCTAGGCTATTATTTTTTTTTATGATGATAGCCAAATATAAAACTATATATAAATAGATTCTTCATTTCATTCTTGCATATTTCACTCATTCACTGCAAATAACTAAAGTCATTCTTTCCTATTCATACATGAAAATGCCGAATAAAATAGGATTAAGTTTGGTTCCAAGTATTCCAAGCAACACTTTATATTCCTGTATGTTCTCTATTCAAATGATTGTCCTTTTCTCTTGTACTCGATATTTTTCTGGCAAAATATTTAAAAAAAAATGTTGCAATAGATTTTTTAATACTTTTAAAATTTTTTTTTTTTAAATTTTTTATATTTTTATTTTATATTTTTAAAATTTTTTTTTAGCCTTCAAAATTACTATATCATTGTTTATTATCTAAACAATAAAATAATATATCATTCGCTGCTTTTCAATTAACTTTAAATTGTTATTATCGCTATCCACAACACATATGGTACAATTAATGAAATGTATTCTACGTATGGTTAAACTTCTTTTAACCAACACATAAAAAATTTTGCAAAACTAAAATCCGATAATTGAATTGCATTCATCGGGAGATGAGTTTTGCAATGAATTGCAGTTGCTGAGTGTTCGTTATATTATATTATAGGGCACAGTGCTTCAATACGGTTCTAGTTTATCGATGAATAATGTGTTCACTTACCGTAAAGTGTTGTTTAGACATTGTAGCTTATAAATAATACTAATGCGATATTTTTATGGAATGTTTTTATGTTTCGGTAAATATAGCTATTGTCGAAGTGGTGTATGCAATTAACTTGGATATGGTTCTAATGCTTTGCGCTGACCTGTCACATTATTTTTGATTTGTCTGGATAATAAATGAATGAATTTCAAATTAACTAAATTGAGGCTATGAAGAAATCACTTAATTTATTATCAATTCATAATCATTTCCTAATTGTTCTTCTTTGTTCAAAGCTTGAAAACGCATAGCCTTACTAATTAATTTATTCTAGAACTCTGGATTTATCTCACTGATAATATGAGAGTAAAGAAAGCTCATGGATCTTCTTTGAAATTCATTCCATTTCGAACTCCCATCTATTTCGTCTTCAATTTCATCGACAGTTCAATCCTGTGTACATTAACAGTTCAATAGGGGCATACTGAACATGATATTCCAGCGATGTCCCAAATTTGATTAAAATTAAACTTTTAAAAATTATTCGTGGTTTGTTTTTCTGAATACTGACTCTTAGACTTAATAAAGATCAAAAAAAAAAGAAATATTCAATTTAAATTTCAATTAATAATCAATTTCTTTTTTTTCCAGTTTTCATGTTTCTCATTGGGAATTTTGAATTAACAAATTTTTGTCTATTGTCATTGACTCTGAATAGATAGGACTCATTCTTTCTTCGATACTCATAGCAATAAATTTCCTCGTCTTTGGCTTACATTTACTTCGAATATTTCTTTTAAATGAACTTTGTTTGTCAAAGTTATTCATTTGTGCACTTTCGGCTTTCCTAATCGTATATTTTATCAGAAACAAATCTCACCAAATGACCAATATCTAAAATAAGCAGTAATGGACTAATACGTTTTTTCCTAACAGTGCTCTTTTTGTTAAATTTCATTTCACTGATAGATTTCAACAGTTACATTTTTTGTGATATTACTTCTTGCTAATGTAATAGAGCTGCTGTTTAGCTATACATTAAGACACTGAATGTAAACTTTGCATGATATTTGGTGATCAAAGTGATTTATATGCAATGACCTTTTTGAATTTGCTTGAACTTTCGTTTCGCAGTAATAATTATTGGACTGCTACTTTATTTTCATTTTTTTTTATCTCAAATTTCTATAATACTCAGCTAATTTCCGCTTCATTAAGTCACTTAAACTTTGTTCCAAAATTAAGACAGAATTTTTTTCTAGAAATATTGGTGGTAAGCAATAATGGGACATATGATATACCTGCTATAATGGTTAATACCATCGATTAACAATTTTGTAAAACATACTCTCATAATCGCCATTTTCCCATTTACCAACAAGAACTGAAGATTATGTTAATTTCAGCTTTTTTATGTTAATTTATTTAACGAAATGATTCGTATCAAAATTTTTGAATTTTTAAATTTCCAGTTGATTTTGAGCAGCTAAATGATCAAAGGATTTTTTAAGCGTTCATAATAATGAAAAAACCCATTACGAGAAAACCATAAAATTTAAAATTTTAACAGCAAAAAACTGTGTACCCATCTAGATTCATTTTTTTTTATTTCATGTTTTTTTCAATCTAATCTGGTATTTCATTTCTGACCTTAAATTCTTATCAGCATTATGTCATTCCAATCTAAATGCAAAGTGGTTTTGTCGCCGTTCCCATCTACCGCCGCCCTTGTCAATCACTTGTCAGTTAAATGAATCCTTTTTTCGGTTATAAATCAGCGATAAAGTTTTAGGATATTTTTTTCTCAGCACTCTTTCAAAATTTCTTGCCTCTAATGATTTGCATATTTTTTAAATTCCATTTTGTGTACGTTAAAATTTCAAAGTTTTTTCTTGTGCTTTTTTTTTGCAAATTCTTTTTCGGTCAACTATTTATGCTGCAAAATTTAATTTTATCCAAAGTGAATGGAAAGCGAAAAATTCACTATGACATATTAAAAGTGATATGCTAATGATATGAGAAATTAGGAGCTTTATTTTATCCAAAACCTTATTTCATCCGGAAATGACCAAAAAAAAAATAATTCAATAAAGAATTGTTTTTAAGTATTTCGACGACAGATTTGATTTTATCCAAAACTTCTAGTGACTCATTAAAATGGATCCTTTTCAGAATGCGTGGAAAATTTTTAATATTTTCATCTCATTGTTGAACGGAACAGTAGGACCAAATTTCAGTCTCTTGTGGGTTCATTAAAGTTGTTATTTTGATATTAACTTTAGCGCTTTTAAGAGTGAGTGAGCTTGCTAAAATTTCATTAAATCAGATTTGAAAACTTCAAAAGTTCCATTTCGGAAGATAGGATAAGGCTGCCAATTTAACTAATAAATGCAGAAAATCTAATCTGATTTGTATCAACTGGAATAAAAAGTTCGGTCGACAATGTATTGCTTGATAGAAGCATTCCAGGAGTATTCTTGTCTTACCATACCATAAATTTCAGATCAGTTACTATTTCAGTTCACTATTCGCTTTATTTTACCATTACTTTCTTTCCATATTCACCTTTTTCTCCAAGATGTTCAAAGAATTCACAAAAAGTGAATTCTTTGAGAAGTAAGTTTGAAAAGAAAGTAAAAGTGGAGATGGAAGGGAAAGCTTTTTTGGTCCAAAATCATGATGGAGCAGTAACTTCTATTTATTTTCTTAGTCATAACTTTTGCCCATTTGACTCGCTTCTTCTAGTAGTCATAACTTTTGCCCATTTAACTCTCTTCTTTTAGTAGCCTAATCGCCAAATCATATTTCTTCATTCTCATTTTTTTTTTCACATAATCTAAAAAAGCGTTAAATATGGAGCATGTATTCAATAAAAGTTAAAGATGCTAATGGATGAATGAATGCTTTAAGTTGAAATTAGTTGCTTGAATGCTGCTCTCTCTCTCTTTCTCTTAAATTTCTCTTCTTTTTCCTTTCATGTTTGCACTTAAAAATTTTTTTAAAAATCACTTAATTCATCAAACGAACTGGAATTAATTTTTAGGAAATTACTGCTCAGCGCAATAAGTGCCGTCATCGTCATTGATTGACTTGTTATTATTATAAAATAAGCATTGCAAGTAACTTCTGATAACTTTCTATAAATGCAATAATTTTATAACTATGAAAATGATAATTTTTTGATTAAATTAAGATAAATAATTATGCTCAATTTTAAGGCTATTTTTCAGTGTAAAAAATGCAAATTGAATGTTACGTCATTGTGATACTAAAATATGGAAGTTATTAAAACTATTATCCTCTCGAGAGTATAAATATCAAATGCAATGCAAGCAGGAAACACGTGACATAGCACATCTAAAAGCAGTGAGATTTTTGCTCTTTCGTTGTCCTCTTATTTTATAAAGTCTTTTTCATGTTAAAAATCAATTTGTCCAGCAATATTAGCGATTGTCAACATAGGCCTCTGTTTCTATAAGCTTTCTTCCCTCTCCACTCCATCGCTTTTGCATCATTTATTTCTTAAATTGACTGAGTGATTTTTTTTATCGGAAAAGAAATTATAAGTTTTTTAAAGAAATGTGGGAAACTTATTATATTCAATCAGTACTTTTCAGAAAAATCCTCTAATAATTCTATTACGTCAGTTGGTTACGCATATTAGACGTGAAGCTATTTTTGCTAAATTATTGTATAGAGTAGGCCTTTGACACGCAAACTGTGTTGTTGAGGCGTCATAATCGATAGGTTACGCATACTAGACGTGAAGCTACATTTGCTAAGTTAAATTATTATCACATAAGTTAGGCCAACTGAAACGAAAAGTATATCGATGAGAGGTCATAATCGATAAATGAATTTACTCAAAGACAAGCTATGTGGACATTTGTTTGCAGCTCAGTCTAATTCTCTTCAATCATTAATTCATAAAATGTTTTTCATAAAGAAAGAGGAAGGCTCTGCAAGCATATTGAATGTACCAAAGGTCACAGACTTTCCTGTTCAGTGTATGTGTGTGTGATTTGTGTGTTGTGTGTGTGTTGTGTGTGTGTTGTGTGTGTGTTGTGTATGTGTTGTGTATATGTTGTGTGTGTGTTGTGTGTATGTATGTGTTGTATATGTTTATGTGTGTATGTGTGTGTGTATATGTATATATGTGTGTGTATGTGTGTATGTGTGTGTGTATGTGTATGTGTGCATGTGTGTGTACGTATGTATGTATATGCGTGTGTGTATGCGTATGTGTGTATGTGTGTGTGTATGTGTATGTGTGTATGTGTGTGTGTATGTGTGTATGTTTGTGTGTTTGTATGTGTTTGTTTGTTTTTTTTTTTTTTTTTTGGTGTGTGTTTGTGTGTGTGTGTGTGTATGTGTGTGTGTATGTTATGTGTGTTGTATGTGTATATGCGTGTGTATGTGTGTGTATGTATGTATTGCATTTGTACATATGTTTGTTTACTAGAATGTATAAATATGAGTGAATAGTTTGTACATACAAAAGTTTGTTGGTTCTTTTCGATTTTTCCTTACCATTTGAGAGTATTTAGATCTCATTGAATTATTTCAACATTAATTAATTAGATTTGCTTATCAATTGAAAGTATGAATGACCTGGTAATACTACCACTGATAATGAGAGTTTGAAGAAGAATTGATCGATTTAGCAGTTCTTTTTTATTCTTTCCACTTTCGGGTTGATATTTGACGAATTGATGAAATGATCTATTCATTTGACATCCATAAAAATAGTTGCGTTGCAGTGCGCTGATAGCTCGGAAAGACAGGACAGGACAGTACAGAATAGAATAGCACAACAATAGCAGAGAGAGCAACAGCAGTATCAGTATCAGTTAGTATTATGGAAAGAGGGGAACGTGAACAACTACCCAATTCGGCAGCGTCCGTGGTTACAGCGTCATCCGTGGAAAACAATTGCTCATTCCTTGAATTCTGTATGTAGCTTACTTCAAACTGCTTCATCTTTGATGTTTCTAAATAGATTTTCATTTTCTCTTCACTTTTCTTCATTTTTTTTTTCATTAATAGTTGAAGCGAACAAGTAAGTTTTTTCCAATGAGTTAAAAAATTGAATTGATATTTTAATTCTATCTGGTTCTCACCTCCTTTTAACTTTATTTACTTGAATGATTCGTTAATATATGTCTTTTTATATTTCATTAAATTGCTTGCCTTTTATCCTTCCCATCAATCTTTTCTCGTTTCATTAATTCAATTCTTCAACGTTTTTCTCGAATTTCAATTAATTTCTTCGAGATTTCCATAATATTTTCAATGTTGTTCCGAAATTTAAGCAAACTTAATCAAATTGCTATGTAATGGATATGTGATCGAGTTGTCAGTGAGAATATATATCTATAGATACTGTCTCCACTGTTGTGCTCCTTACTGTCCTTTCGCGATACTTTCATAAAATTTAATTACATATAATTTATATTTAATTATATATACAAGTTTAGCATTTTCCTATAGCAGTTTCTTAAAGTCATTTTTAAAATTCAATTTCTTTGAAATGAGAAAAGGCTGCGAGTTAAGTCTTATTTTATTGGTTATGTATTTAGCTTATGCTTGAGATAGGAGCACTTCTCATTTTATACGTTAAAATCAATTTCAGTTAGCTTTTATTTTACGTTGATATACGCAAAAACTCATGCTGATGACTAATTTGATCTGTTTTGTCTTCATTGATTGATTGATGATAGAAAATTCTGGATCATACAAAAGTTTTTGTCAAAAAATTCAGACTTAGCATGTTCGTATCTCATAAGGGTCATGTGGTCATATGCTCATATCGATCAGGTCATGTACTCCTTACACTCGTTATTGGTCATTATTTCTGTCTCTGACCATCACTTAGGAAAACCGAAAGAAAAAGTATTCTTCAAATAGCATTTTCCATTATCTTCCTATTTTTCTATTGTTTCAATGCGATAAGCTTTTACAAAGTTCTTTTAAGCATGCTTTATTTGAGGGTAACATACTTCAATCCGCTAAAGGTATAACTCCCTGATTACTTAACGCTATAAGTAGCAATTCATGGCAATATAGTACTGTAAGTAGCAATTCATGGTAATATAGTACTGTAAGT
>JARVGP010000234.1:0-43528 GCA_029876185.1 Mansonella ozzardi | reverse complement strand
AATATAGTACTGTAAGTAGCAATTCATGGCAATATAGTACTGTAAGTAGCAATTCATGGTAATATAGTACTGTAAGTAGCAATTCATGGCAATATAGTACTGTAAGTAGCAATTCATGGCAATATAGTACTGTAACTGGCAATTTATGTTATACAGTACTGTAAGTAACAATGGTAATATAATACATAACGTTATGTTCTTTAGATTCAGAAAGTTTTATGTGTTGAATTAATGATTTTATGAGATGTATTTTCTTTGAGCAAACATTTTTTTGCCATTTTGAATAGAATAAGTCATAAATCGATAAAGTGGTTTTTAGTCGGATCGATCGCGAGTTTACTGTATCATATTGATAGCTACTGTATTACAGAAGGTCAGAGTTCTGATGTTTGTCTACTTCATGAATATCTTGCTCAGTGTCCAATATCGTCGGCATAGCATTTGAATTCACAATAAACTTTAAATAATACTTCCTTCATCTATCTAACGGCAGAAGAGAAATCTTTTTGTATCAAAGCTTTTATAATCATAGAAAATATGCTGCAATAGTTTGAAACATTTCATTGCTAACTTTTTTCTGTGTTTGAATTCATTAATGTTTTCTTAATTGATTTGCAAAACTTTTTTAAGTTTATATATTTTTTTTCAGTTTTTTTTTGTGTATTTTCGGACATATCGAGAATAGTCTATTTTGAGAATACTTCCGATTATTATTCGCATTACAAAAAATAAACCAGAAATTCGAAGATGAAATAATTTGATGATTGGATTTTTTGTTTAATGTTTTGTATCAATTTTTAGTCCGCGATTCACCGGCATTATCGTCCTGGCCTTTGACAGCTAGTAGTAGTACGCATACATCGCCAATGCGATCCTTATCGAGTTCTTCTGGTGGATTATATATAAGTGCTCCTGGAAAGCTTATTTTATTTGGTGAACACGCTGTTGTCTATGGACGAGTTTGTTTTTTCTCTCATTTCCAGTTTATATTTTAAAGGATATGTGTTTTGTGAAATTTTCAACAGAATTTCAAAAAACTACATCATTCAGTTTTAAAATTTAATTAAATATCTAAAACATTGAAGCTGATTGTGGTAAAAAAATTCCATTTGTTAAATTCTTGCGTAAAAAGGCAACATTAATCTAAATTTTATCATTTTCAAATTTCTACAGCAATAATATATAAACATTTGGACGATGTTGAATGCTTATAGGTTAAACATCTAATAAAACATTTAATACTAGAACCAGCATTTATCTAATTTATTTTTCAAAACATTTTTAGTCAATAAATGAATCTACTTATTTGTTTTATATATGCCTAAACTATCTAAATCTATTTGTACGGTAAGCCGAAAAGTATTATTGGAAATAAGTTTTTGCCAGTAAAGTAATAAATAATGCTATATAAAAAATCCATTTGTATTTCTTGCTTCAGACGGCAGTTGCCGGCTCGATAGATTTGCGCACTTATATAAGCTTATTCACTTCGGCAGATGGTAGGATATATTTGTCGTTACCTGCTCTCGGTGTTGAAAAAACTTGGTTACTAAAGGATCTTTTGAGAGCTGGTGAACGCCTTTCTGGTTTGTTTTCCCATTCTTACCTTTTTTGCATAAAAATAAACTGAAAATAGTGATTTTGTGAAAAATAACTAAACCCTCATTTAGGTTTTTATACAGTTATCATTTCATATCTGATTAAGGATTCCTGAATATTTATAATGCTATTTTAGTGAAGGATTTTTTTTCAAAGAAAAAAAAGAAACTGATGTGTTTTTTATTTTGGAATTTTTTAGCATTACTACATTTTTTTTTTGCTTATCCCATAGAGTCCTTTCTACTTTCGGGTCCATTAAAAATACATTTATATCTATTTCATTTCTATTTCTTCACTTTTTTTTTTTGCTTTTAGAATATACAGTTGATGATGGATCGCCACCATCCTTGGAATTACTTGTTCCTATAGCCCGAAAACTAAGCGGATCTTGTGAGGATCAGTGCGGTATACAACATTTAGCAATACTAGCTTTCTGGTATCTTCTCCTTGGTGTGGCTCAACGAAAAAAGTTTGTCCTTAAATTTAAGAATTTTCATTTTGCTCATATGTTATTGTTCAAGTATTTAAAGTGATACAAAGGTTCCATTTCAAATTTCTTTTCCCTAATGACATATTTCAAGCAATTTTGCGCATTTAATGGACCACTGTTTTTTTTTGTTTGGTCATGTGCATTTAATAGGAATCTTTGCCTAAGTACAACTATCTCGGTGAATTAGTTGATAAGTATGAACTTTTGCTAGCATTTTCAGAGATATTCTTGCTGTAAAAGTTACTATCCGCTTCAAACTCCCCTCTTGTGTTGGTCTCGGCTCGTCAGGTAATATTAAGAATACTTCGAAATAAAATTTCATTTTTCTTTTTAAGTTCAACTAATTTAACTTGGAAAAATTTTTCTAGCCTTCAGTTTAGTTCATTCTTTTTATTATAATTCTAATACAAATCCATGTTTAGGAGCATATTGTGTTTGCGTTGCAGCTGCATTACTGCAAACAGCTGGCTTGATTCCGGCCCCATCAGTTCCTGTGAGCTTTTATTTTCTGTTTTTCCCGTTGTTTATTATTTTTCATTCTTAAGAATAAATCTTCGGATGTTTTTTCTCAATTTAACGGCAAGGAAATATTTGAACTTTTTTAAATGATCATAATTTTTCCGGAATATGAGGAAAACTACATCTTAAAACTTAATGCTTACGGAACGTATTTTTCTATTTATCCTCTCAGAAATTAGAGCCTTTATAATTTTTAATTAGAAAGTCTTGAATATTATTTTTATATCAATCATGAGATTGGCGATGGGGCGTCAGATCAGAATTCATCTTTGAAAAGCGATGGTTAATTATATTTTTAGTTTAGCTGTTTATAAAATTTATGGTAATTTATTGATTCTCGATTCATACAGGTGAATGGCGAAGAATCGCTGACATGGGATGACCATCACCTGGACATGATCAGGAAATGGTCAGCTGCGGCTGAATCACTGATACATGGGCGAGCCTCTGGACTTGATGCGGCCGTATGTACTTATGGTTTGTTTTTCTTTTTTTAATATTTCACAAACTAGAACGTTATCGAGATTTCATAGATAGATATATTTTATAGATTCGTCGATATATCTCGATGCAAATTTACAACTTTGCTTTTTAGAATCAGGAAATTGTGTTTTTGCTATGCTGATCTAAAAGCTGTCTTTGTTTTCAAAATCTTCAATGATTGTTCATCTTTTTCAGGTGGTGTTGCATGTTTCAAACCTGGGACATGCATTCAACATTTAAGAAAGTAGGTTTTCGTCATTTCTCTGGTACTTTTTTTCCATTTTACCTGTAGCCATGCGTTTCTGAAATGTTTTTTGTTTAAAAAAGTGCGGTATTTATTTGTCTGTTCGTCACCCATGCCTTCATTCTTCTGATACTTTTTTTCTATTTTTAGAAATAGTTCTGCATCTTCGACAAGTTAATTGTGTCCTGATGCACTTTTGATCCGCGTAATAGGAAAAAAGTCAGTGTTTTCAGTCTCCCCGACCTCAGGGTAATATTGGTCAATTCAAAAGTTGAAAGAAACACGTCACGAATGGTACAATCAGTGAAAGAGCGTTTGAAGAAAGTAAGGATATTCAGATTTTTGCAATAACCAATTTGATATAAAGGTATAATACGTATTTTAAATGTATTTTTCAACTACGGCAGTCAGATACGTGGGTAAATCAATTAATCTTTTTTTGCTGAGCAATGTTTATAAACTTCGGAATAAATATTTGTTAGTTTAGTTTCCTTAAAATTAACTGCCTTTGTTGAAGAAGTTAATCTTCAATAAGAAGTGCTGATTGCAGTTTCCGGATGTTGTTGAATCAATTTTCAACGCTATCGATGCTGTCTCGCGTGATGCAGCAAAAATTTTGCATCGGCCAGCGGAAGAAAATGGCGGCGATGAAAGGACGTCAAATGATAGAAATAGTAACAACTCAGCTATTACTGCTTATGCTGATGGTGAACACCAATCTTTGCAGGTAATTTCCATCTTTTTTTATCTTTGAATAGATTTTGAATAGACTGAATAGGATTAAAAATTATTCGCTATGGTTGAACTGTGAGAAATAGTGGAATTGAGGTCATTGTTTAATATTTAAACTCATCAGTTATTTTGTATCGATGTCAAAGTGCTGGATAAAAGAGACTCGAGGTTGATAGTTGTTATCCTGATATTCGTTAAGGCAGTAATTTTGCATCTTGGACTAATAAGATATAACAATTACTACTTTAACAAAGCCTTGTATTTCAAATTAGATTGAATTTCCTTTTTCTTGCAACTAATTCTGAGTTGCATGTTGAAATGAAATTTTTTAAAGTGCAGATTATGACTGGTTAGCATGGTTTGATTATAACTTTACGTAAGTAAATTTTCGTTTGTAAGTAAATTTTGAATGCAGTTTAATGCTTTTCTTATGACAAAGATTGTTGTAAAATCAGCGCAGTCTATTTCCGACTATTTTACGTAATGGAGAATTTTTGTTTTTTATCTGGAAAAAATATGTACGCATTTCTTTAGGTTACAAAATTCAAATTAGAATTTATTTTTGAGTCATTTTTGCATATAAAGTTATGCTGGAATTGGTTCGGATAAAAAGCATAAGTTATGTGTGTGAGATTTTTCAACAAAAGAATGCATTTTTTCATGGGAATTAATCGTCACTGATAGATTTCATGAAGATAATTGATTTCATGTGAAATTTAACAGCTGAGTGAAATTTCGCTACACATAGTTTCGTTTCCAATTAAGATCAATGTTTTCTTAAGCTGTCACTAGTCGTGATTCTTTTCTAGAAGTGAAAGGAATTAATTAAAAGATAATTTGGTAATGATAAGAGCTAACATAGACACTATACTATTTTTTGTTCTCGGTTCTCATTTCTCTATTTCTACACTGATATATACAACCAAGATGTTGTTAGGATTGAAATCTTGATTTCAGATCTTTTGTTTTGATACAAATAATGCTATTAAAATCAGTGGAAACATTGCATGCGTTAGGTTTTAATAAAATATTGGTTTGAGTGATTGATATTATAACAGAAAGATAACAAAAATTAGAGCAATCGGAATATTTGAATTCAGTTTAAATGTTATTAGCATAATTCATTTTTTTACTTAATGAATAAAAATGTGCATGTTATATGTTTTTGTTAGCTTCAGCTGTAATTTTTCGTTTTTTCTCCATTTCGATTATGTAGCTTAATTAGTGTTGGTCACTAAACTAGAAGGCGTAACCATGCATGTATATTTGCATCGTGCAAACCTAATTTAGTCCGAAACGTAGTTTTATTAACTACTTTGCAGAGTATTTGATGAATTTATCAAGGTGATTTTTTTGGTTCTTAGAACTAGGAATACGTGATGATATAGAAATTTTATAGTTTATATAATCTTCTCAATGTTTTTTTATATATTGTAGAATTAGCAGCTGATGTACTTCTTTAATTTCAAATTTGCCGTTTGATAATATAATTAGGATGTGGATTTTGAACGAAATTCAAGTCGGACTTTCTTCTTAATTTTTTCAGTTTTGTAGATCTGAAATTTAAATATTTTCAAAAAAAAAATTGGAAGCTATTGTTTAATAATTTTCATCACTTTATTTTTGTATGTTTTGTTACTAATTGATTATTGTTTTGAATGTGTTCATATAATAATTTCCTTTTGCCTTGTTAATGTTTTTAAGTTTTTCTTAAAAAGAATAAATTAGTGTTTCTGTGAATTTTGCAGTCCAGTGGACATTCTCAGCAAAAGCAGCAACAGCAACAACCGAGTAGTGCAGTTCATTTACCGCGAGAGAGCTCTTATGCCGCTGGTGATAAACGTAATAGTAACTCTTCTGCTGTTAGTGGTACTTCGGGAACTAATTCAGAGAAATATGAACGAGAACAGCTTGCCGAAACCTTTTCTAAGCTCAATGTAAGCTGTACGGAAAAAATCCATCACTTTAATTCTAAATTTCAAGATTTAGAACTGGTCTTTAGTTCTCTTTTTCTCGGTATTCATTTGAGCATTTCTTCTTTCTCTTACCTATCTTAGTTTGACTAGATACTTTAAAAAAGTTATTCTTTTTCAGTGGTTGTTCATCTGTTTACTATATACTTTAAAAAAGTTATTCTTTTCCAGTGGTTGTTCATCTATCCGATTTTTCCCTAAGCTATAATTCAAAAAAAAAAATAAAGACTTCAATTAAAAGGAAGTTTAATCTGCCTTTGATGCTTCTCTAACCTTAACACTTGATTGCGCACCGCGCTTGTTTCAAAAAAGTGCATGCGGAAATCGTGTTGAAAACACAATTCTTAACTTTCTTCGCGATTTTTTTATTTTCTTTTTTTGAATCATGCGTGTTTTTCATTATTAATTTATTACCATTAAGAGAATAAGAATATGAAGGAAAAATTAACATTCTTATTTTACCTCTTAGTTGATACTTTTTTTCAATGGCGAGAAGAGAATTTTAACTTTTTCATAATATATATATATATTACCGGTCCTCCATAATGCTGTTAAATTATTAATCTTTAAGTGAAGTTATGCAAAGTTCTTGTTTCCCACTTTAAAGTTTTATTTTTATTTTAGGATTTATGTCGAATAAACAATCAATTACTGATCGCACTGGGTGTTGGTCATCCAAAAATTGATCAGATTTGTACATTACTTGCACGGTACGGGATACATCCAAAAATGACTGGTGCTGGTGGTGGTGGAAGCGTTTTTGCATTTTTAAAACCAGGTACTAAAATTTATTGCAGTTATGTTTAATTCTTCTAAGAAATGAACTCTTCGCAGGTTTGCGATGCAAATTTGACATGAAGTATTTAAGCATTTGTTATTGTTTTGAACTGAGTGATATGAGAAAAAAATAGGCTATTGAATAATTATATCTAAATATCAAAAACTAAAATTATAAAAAACAACATTACGTTTTAAAAAAAAATATGTTAAAATTAATCACTTTTTCTCTTTCTCTCTCTCATGTTCCTAATTATTCTTTATCTTTCACATTATTTCATTCCCCTTTCATAATTCATGATAATTAAGCTTATGAGTCTAAATCTGATTATTTGCCATTAAAATCTAGTTAATGTTATTCCATTAGTCTACCTACCCTCTGACTTTCTACTTTTTGTCAATGTACACTTATTATTTGCAGATATATCAGCAACTGTGTTATCAATGATCAAAGATGAGCTGACGAAACTGGATTACGAATTATGGCAACCTCCGCTTGGTGGTCCAGGAGTGCTTTGTCATAACAGCAAGCCTGATCTCTTCGTTGTGCCAAGCACGACAATGACCGGAACACAGAGCACCGCAGCGAGTACACTTACCGATTCTTCTTCTCATTCAACTCCATCATTTTATCACCACGACAAAAAAACCACGAACTAATCAGTTCTAAGGCATTGAGCTATTCAAGGAGTTGTCTATCAGATCAGAGGCGATACTTATTTGCAAAAATACTGCAGGATATGATGTGCTTTTTTATATATGGCAATATATCTGCTTGTTTTAATTCGTACCATATGTTAAAGAAAAAAAAAGAACTATTGGGCTGCACAAGTTAATCTAAATTTTCCTTTTATTTGCTGATTTATTCTTAAATTTTGTTTGAAAGATTTCGGAAGAAAGGATTGGAACAAAACATAAGAAAGTGACATTGCACTGAAAGCATACGACTGGCAATCGAGACAAATTAGATGTCTCCTGAAGCTTTAAAGACCAATGAATTGTTTTATATTTCGCATTAGTTTTAACGCATTTTCTGACAGTAAATTTTTTTTATTCACTCTATTAAGGCCAGATTTCATCAAAATTCACTTTTCTTCTTTATTTTTCCAAGTATTTTTTTTTTTTGGAACAATTCCAGACACCGTTTCTCAATTAAAAAGTTTCTGAAAAGCGAAAGAAATGAGTTCATTTTCGGCGGTTATTTTTAATTTATCATTGGTTGCTTTTGGACAGAGTTCATTTTCTTGAATCAAATCGTATGTTACTCATAAATCAATTTATAGACATTTTCCTCTTTTTATTATTTACGGGTAATTTCACAGAAAGATTTAAAAACTTTGAAAGTTTAGGTTTTTTTTTTATTTGCTACTCGAATCCTTTAGTTTATTGTATATTATGATGACATTGTATTTGTATACTTACAATTTTG
The DNA here is from genome assembly GCA_029876185.1 of Mansonella ozzardi. Lineage (NCBI taxonomy): Eukaryota > Metazoa > Nematoda > Chromadorea > Rhabditida > Onchocercidae > Mansonella > Mansonella ozzardi. The sequence goes on along the minus strand of JARVGP010000234.1, from coordinate 35,282 downwards.
TCACAACTTCCTTACATTGAATACGCATGCGCATAGCTTATAGAATATTCATCTGGACATTATGGTGCGCTCATGTACATGATTTTTTTTACAGTATGATTTCCACCATTTGCAGTAATTGCTGGACATCACATTCTCTTAAATACGTTTTTCTACTGCCATGAAAGCATACAGTATATTTTATTGCATATGCTTGTTCATTGAAAGTAATCAATGTAAAATTATTAATTAGTGTTATTAAGAATGATCCCTCTATTGCAGATATGTTTTCATGATGTTTCGACATTAATACCTTCAGTTCACGTCATCATTCCTTTCTTTCATTCTGTGGAAAAGATTCTTCTTCAGGACTTTTTTTCAACAACTTGTGAAAGTTTGATTGCAGTTCATCCTTAATTAATTTAAAAAGTCGAAGGTTAATCTGAACTTCCTTGTGATATGAATGAACTCAAATATGCATTCATGCATCTTTAAAACAAATTTTCATTTGAGCATAATTTCCTCTAAAACATTCATTTTTTCTTTATCTTTTTTTGTCCTGCATATTTTTTTTTTTTAAACCAAGGAGAATGGAAGTTTTATAATTGAACTGATTTTAGTAATTCTAAAAGTTGCAAATTTTAGTTTCCTTTGCAATATACAAGTGAAAGGAATTTTTCATCTAAGAATTCATGTATAAAATGATTGGACATTTCGAATGCTAAATTTTGTAGTTGTAAGCATAAATTGCAAATGTTTCGTGTTATTTGCTTGTTGTGCCAGATGAAAAATTCTGGCAAAAGAAAGTACAGGCTAAAAGATGAAAGAGAAAAAAACTATCGAATCAGGTCAGTGATGTCCAAACAGGTAAACAATATGCTCCTTTTTATGTTCTTGATATGTATGTTTCTAGTCCTTCTGTTTTCTAAGTTATATGGTAGATTCGCTCTGGTAGCTGTCGCCTACACTCAAATGCAGTGCTACTACACATTTCATTGAGGAAAATCGCAAACAAGATTTATTGATTTGTTGTTTTGATAATTATTGTGAACTTCTTTGGAAGTAACTTAATATTTAGCTTTTCCCTTATGAAAGTGTTGCTGGTGCATTGTTTTGCAATATCAAATAAAAATTTCATTTAATTTATCTCTTCATTTGTCATTCTATGAGATCATATTTGATTTAGAATTCAATCATTTTATTCAATTTAAAAAAAAATATATATCGCTTCATTAAAGCAATTCATCAGTGATAACATTCTAACAACCTATGAGGCTCAGACAAAGTAATCGAAGTTCAAAACTTTTAATAAATTCAGGAAAACTATTCCAGTATTTTTAATTATGTCGAACCACAACCACTCTTGAATTCAAATTTCTGGGATTTCTCTGCATAAATAAGTTAAAAAAAAAACAAAAGCAAATATTTAATTATAAATAAATAATTAACTATTTATTTAACTAAATAGTTAAATAAATAAATAAGAACTTAAATAAGTTGTTCAGTCTCTAAATTCAGCTAAATAATTGCTGAACAAGTTTAATAATTTTCATCTTGTCACAGCTATTCTGAAAAAGCAAATTTTCTGAAATGTAACAGCAAAATCTGTGCCCATCTGATGTAAATAAAATTTGCATATTTTCCGAGATTTGAATAAGCAGTATTGCTCCAAAAAGTTTTCTTACGAACTTTCGTAGTGAGTGGCGGTGTTATATACATCTTTGTTTCAACAGATCTGTAAGTCCAAAAATTGGCAAGTCTTTTCTGCCTGATCTGATTGTCTGCTAATTTTAAATTATTTTGGATGCCCATTCCTGGACAATTTGTTGATTTTAACAGAATAGTAATCACTATTCCAGAGATGCTGGTCGAAATTGAACAAACTGTGGGTTTCCTAGCTTCATTCTTGTACGGAACGATTCCTCGTCGGTATATTGCTTCCAAAATTCTGCTATTAAAACTTGCAGAGAATAGAAAGATTCCTCACCCTGCTCAAATATTTCCCTAAAGTTTTTAGGAGAAACTGTTTCAAATATTTCAACAGAACGGATTAAAATCAGAAGATAGGAACCAGATTTGTGAGGCAAAGTAAAAATTTTCTAGTGAATTTTACTACGAATGCATGCTTTAATTAATAAATCCTCAGCCGCATTGATACATTTGCTGAGATTTTGGCTAATCGGTTGCTGGAACGCTTGATGGATCAATCTCGGCCTCCAAAAATTTGTCATTTAGTCGTTAACGTTGCTGGAAAAAGTGATCCTCTTATTCAAGATGTAAGAACATTAAGAAAAGCTGAACTTTAATTTATTTTAGTTCGACCTCAAATTCTCATTCACAATTCCATAAGACTTCGACAGAATCAGCCAAACAATCTAACAGCTTTCGTTCGTTTATTACTCAAAAGGAAGACACAGAGAAAAGTTTTCAGGCAGCTGAAGAAGCTTACATGGATTTGACAGAAATGCAGTCACTTCTTCCCAATAATTTAATTGTTGAGATACGGCAAGGTTCCGTTAATGCAGTCAATGCGGACACTGGTCAAACTAAAGCAATTTACCCGGAACCGAAGACTTCCTTCCTTAAAACTCAAGTTAAGTGAGACAAAAACGAATTTTTAGGATTCAACGTACGTCAGCATGAAATTCAGCACATCTAAAGTTAACCTAGGAATTTGAATTTCCATCCTTTTAGCATTCTAGAAAACGTGATATTACAGAAGATGGACGTTTCCGCAACCGTTCTGCTCTATCGGCCAATTCGAAAAATCATAGACAAGAAACAAAAAGGCGTCCTCTGCTGCGTATCGAATATGAATACCGTTGTATGGGTGAGGGAAATAAACCAGTGAGTTCCGAGATTTTAAAAATTGAGCTTATGTTTTGATTGAGAAACTTTTGGAACTTATTATGCTTCTCACTTCATGAAAAATCGTTCAGTGTGGGCGGCCATATTTTGAACTGCAACGGGATGATGCAGTTTACACAGCTCAGGCCTTTGCTTCAACTCGTTTTGGATCCACCAAGCTTAAAAGTCATCAGGTCCACTTTGCTATGTATAGAACAAATAAATATGCAATTAACAAAAAAACGACTTCTTTTTTTTTTTTTTTAGTACTACAATATATTTATGGCATCTGTCTTCCTGCAGTGCTTTTTCTTAAAGAGAATCGATCTCAAAAAGCTATAAGCATTAAACTGTACCCAATATTTCTACCTATAATTTTCTATTTTTTTTTCTTTTTGCCAAAATTAATACTAAAATTTTCAGGGTGTAGATGCCGGTAATGGATATCATCCATACACGACACCGTCACTATACGCGTATCTTCAATTGTTGGTTTTCCTGAATGCATTAGCGTGCCTAACAGTTTGGTCCGAGAAAATAGAACAGGAACTCGATAATACGAAAGATGTTAGTTAAAAGTATTTTTTATTTTCAAATTGTAAGACTGAAGCAAAAAACCAAAAGATCTAAAAGATTTGAACCAGAAATATGTGTAAATAACATTTAAAAGCATCCAAATTCCAGGAAGCCTATATGCGCCAGCAAGAAAACGAATTTGAGAAAAATTTAGAGACACAGAAATAAGTGGTAAGCTGTAAAAGACTGAAATCTTTGTGCATTTACATAAACTATACCATTTACAATTAGTGAAACAAACTGCATTAACGTCACCATATATCCTATCTTGATCCTTATTGCAGAGACTACTGTTCTAGGGCTGAACTTAGAACACAATACATATGTTGATTCATATCACAATAAAATAAATTCTACTATCCAAGTAACAAAAAACAAACAATGAATGATAACAAAAAACAATGAATTTCGTACGAACGTCACTAAAAAAAATTGAATCTATCTTTTTCTAAAATTTTGCACTTCACTACCTCGAAATTTCAGGTGACAAGTAAAACAGAACAACGCAAGGAATGCAATTTTTTCGAGTAAAATTTTTTAAACTATTTGTTAAAGAAATATTGCTGTTCCGATAAGGGAATTTTCTTTCCATAGAAAATTTTTGCATTTCTTACTAAGTTCAGTTACGATCATGCTTCAATCTTTCTTTTCAATTGTATTCTTTGAATAAAATGCATTTCAGTTCATCTCTATTTTCTTGAAAGCATTACATAATTAATTCTATTATTTTCTCTGCTCTCCGTATATTTAATGCAAAAGCAAAATTTTTTGACTTAATGCGGAACCAAAATAAATTTCTAACAAAAAAGGCAAAATGATGCCCATTTCTTGAGGACTATATCAAATTCTACTGCAACTTTTTCGATCTTGGAAAGAAAATTTCGTCTTAAAAACATGAAAAATTAATTACCAATCATCATCAGCCTCATTTTTCCTCTTTTTCTTATCTGCTTTGGTTAACTTTGCAACAGTCATGCCAGAACCTGGCAAATAGGAAGGCCCGTCGTATTTTAGTACTCCGCTCCTAGAAACGTATATAATTTAACATTCAAAAAATATTGACAAAACAAAAAAACGAGGATATAGAACTAAATACAAAAAAAAAAAAAAATTGATAAAGATACCATGAAAGTCTCCATTCAAGCGTTTCAGTCCTGAAATCATCTTTTCCACCCAAATCATCAAATCCTCGTATGTAATCAACGGTCTTTGAATCAATTATTACAACTATTGTAGGAATAACACGGATTTTAAGTCGTGTAGTAAGAAATGGAAACTGAAATCTTTTTAAACTTATCTTCTTTATAATTTTGATTTCAATCATATTATACCTTAAAAGAGGTGCTAATAATTTTTGAAAATTTCCCAAATAGACTTTTTTAAAAATAAAATACATGTATTAATGATTATAAATAAATTCTATCAAGGTTTCGTTACAAAATGAAGACAAGAAATACTTAAATTTACCAAATATACAGAAATATCACAACAAATTTAGCGCTACCAATTTGCAGAATGATACTTTCATAAAGTCAGTGAAATTCCTAACCTTTTCGGCATTAGCAGAAATAAATCGAGTTCGCAGATGTTTCGGAGCAATTTTTCCCAGATGTTTATCAACAATTTTACATCTTTCAGTAGTAGGTAAATAAAAGTGACACACAACATTGGTGGATTTTTTCGTAGTATCGAAAAAAGTTCGTTCATCTGGAATTTCTTCATATAAGCCATGACCATTTCGAAGCCATTCCTGGAAATGAATGAGCTAAAATCATAGAAGAACATTAAATTGGTAAGGATGAAGAATAAAAATTAAAATGTAAAAAGGCTAAAAATTAGTGAATCAAAAGAAAATAATTTTTTTACAAAAAGTGAGAATTATAAGCTGATAGATTACACTACTGTAAGTGATAATATTTTCTTTTCAAATGCAGTAAATGTTTTTGTAGGAAATTTCAAACAAAGAAAAATGAAATATTTTTAACTTCAAAAAATGTTTTTTACACAAAAATTTGCCTGTTTTTGCAATTGCTTCCTTTTCAGCTCTTCAAGACGTTTCTTTCGTATTGCTTCCAAATTATCCTCATCGAAATTATCGTATTTTTCTATCTGATGATCAATTGTTTCTTCAGCTATTGTTGCTGCTTTAAGTAACTGCTCACTAAGCACTTTTTCCATGGAATGATCCATCATCTATCTTGGACTCGATGAATGACACCGCGGTATCAATACCTTGCAACTGTAATCTTAGAATGCTATTTCGTTTTTTCTTTTTTTTCACGAGATTAAAAGTAAACAGAAAATTTCAATTTTTTTAATCGCTGAAATAAAAAGATTTCACTGGGAATACGACAGTTTAAATACATTGTAATAAAATATAGCATGTGAAATTGAAAGTCTGAATTAAAAAAAAAAGACAATTTAAGAATTATAGAAATTGAAAAAATCTTGTTAGAAGAAGTAATCATGATCTTCCAATTTAACCACTGTTAGAGTAATGCTAGAGTAGATTTAGATTTCCGAAAAAAGACAAAACAAATTGAACGTACGGTAAACAAAAGAAAACCAGACGTCACGTATTCACTATTCCAGACTATCGGAATTGCAAATAAACAACAGTTGGTTAGTATTCGAGTTGCCGCTTCACATGTTTTTATGATAGGGTCACATGGGGTCACGCAGGGTCAGGCAGAGTTATACAGGGTCAAAAATCTCCAGAGATAAGTGCTATTATGGAACTGTCTTAATTGAAATTTAAAAAAAAAAAAAGATTGGTAACAATTCATTGCAATAATCAGACCGTACAGAAGAATAGAGATTTCAGTGTGTCATACTCATTCATATGTTATTCGCACATACTTTCCGATTTAATTCAATAATTTTTTTTCTTAATTTTAATTTTCCTCAACTTTTTTTTTTTGTGCTTCTTGTTGCGACATTTTTTTCCAGCGAAGTACACATTATAAGTATATTTTTGATAAGAATATTAAATTTCTTTCCGCAAGAATTATTAGCGAACCATGGCGATTCATAGTTCTGCATACTTCATTTTTACTATAGCCTTTTTGTTTAACTCGAAATTTCAATGAAGTACTACAGGATTTGATGCTCACTGAAACTTTGCAACATTTATCACTACATTTTTTTTTTTTTTTTTTTAATATTCTTTAATGTAAAATGTTAGCATCGAATTTAATTGCATAGAATAAATTGATTCAAAATGCTTGTTATATTCTTGATGCAATAATTGTTAGGAAATTGTGAGAGGAATCTGTTATTTTAGTCTTAAGATTGCTTTTTTTTAAAAAAAAAAGTAAAAATGTAAAAAGTGATAATAGTTTATTCTGACTGATAGAAAACTTTCCATCCTATTTAATAAAATATTAAAGTTTATCTATTGCATTTTTCCAATTTTTATTTGATATTTTAAAAGAATATTTTTATTAAAGTTTTCTATCAGTCAGAATAAACTATTATCACTTTTTACATTCCATCATTTATGAGCTCTGCTAATTCAAATACTTGTTCTGTTGATGTCCGTTGTATAAAATCAGCTGGTCATGTATAAAATTAGGTGACCAGCTAATTTTATAATACTAATTTTAATCTCTCATTTGGCTAATCTGTTACATGTAAGATTCACAGCAGTTAGCAGGAGGTATGAATCGGTCAGTATTATTGAGAAGCTATACTTAGAATTTGTAAAATCCCGATGGATTTTTGATGAAAACTTGTATTGGTGAAGATTTCTGATTCTTATCAATGCTGTAATTACATGTGAGAATCTTAGCACTAAATCTAAAGTGTGATTGATAAAGGATAGAATGAATAGAATGATTTTAGCTGATCGATTTAGACGAGAGAATGGAATGAATTTATTGAAGAAAAGTTTGTTGATTTTCCAGTTTTTATTGCTTATTTTTATTTTGTCATTTTCTGTTGGGCATACCAGTTTCTTGCTAAATCTCCTCCCTGTTTTAGATTACTTTTTTATATCAATTTTATCAAATTTTTTAAATTTATTTAAAATTTAAATTCTCTTTTTATTATCATCCTTTTTATTTTGTTTTTACCTTCTCAGCATAAGCAATACAAGCTGTCGAATGGATAAATGACGATATCAACTCCGAAATTATCTCTTATCACGAATTTCACTCATTATGGAGTGAAATTTTACTTGTACCAGATCGACAAGTAATAATTGTACATTTTAGGTGGCACAATGATGCAAGCAAGCATGGTGGTTGTTAGTAATAGCATAAATAATTTTATTGTGGAACAAAATTATTTGTTAATGAATAAAAATGGTCGAAACATTAGTGCTGAAACGATCAGAAGGTGCATGATGGAAAATTGGTCAAGTCAAAGTGAGGGTAATTATACAAAATACCAACAGTTTGTATCTGTTAAGATGAAACCAACAGAATTTCTGCAAAGAACATTCAGTTTCAAGGTTATATTTTCTTTATTTTCATATTTTCAGTATTTCATTTTTGAATTTGATAGCTGGCTCTTTGATTTGAAATTGACTATTTAACATATACATAACTCTTTTCTCTTCCATTTGTTAGAGAAGATATTTGATATATATGAGATGTTATTAACCTTGTTTTTCTGAATTGCTAAAATTTTTCACAAGTTCTCGCTGGTTGCTGTAATTTCAAAAGCGATAAGGTCATGCATCTTTTTATTTAATGTTATACAATTCGTTTTTTTCGGATCCTCTTGGAGCTCTTCTTAGTAAATCCGATTTTCTGTTACAGTGTTTTTGAAAATTTCATAAATTCTTAAATTTAATGGTTACTCGAAAATACTTAGCTAGTTTCTTCTGATAGTGTTATATCTAAAGCATTCGTCTAGGAAAGGAAGACAGTGGAATGAAGCTGAAAAAAAGAAATGCAGTTTTTAATATAATTAAGATACAATTGAATGAACAAAAGTTCTTACTTGATTAATTTTACGCATATTTATTTTTTCAAAATGTTATGTTTCCAAAGCATACAAATCTTCGTTCCTTCATTGGTTACTAGAGATGTTTTTGTTAAGGAAGCAGCGTTTCTAGTCCTCACTTTTTAATTCTTTTTTCATCATTAAGCTCGAAATTCAAGGCATAATTTTGCAGTTCAATACCTTTGCAGAACTTTTATCTTGCATGATTTTAAACTTTTTAATTTCTGCGTTCAACTTCCCCATGCTGAGTGACTATATCACTGTTACTGTAAAAGGAAAGATTATAAAACGTACTCAGTTTTTCATGTTTAATTTAGGATTTTTTGCCATTTACATCTTTTGAAAGTTGCAAGTAAAGTTTGAGGGATTTTTACAAATCTCAGTTTTTACATATTTTTATCAATTATTCTCAGAGAGAACGTTGAAAACATGAGCATATTGTACATTCTATGCATTTGATGAGGACTCGGTTAGAATAACAATTCGATTTTTTTAAGACATGATCCTTGTATTTGGAAGCAGCTAAACTTTATAGATTATTTATGCCTAAAAATATTTGTAAAATTTTGTCTGGCACAAAAAATATTTTATTTTTTGTCTATTTTAACCAGTGGATATATAAAATTTCGAAAACAATTTATAAAAAAGTGTAATGACTTTTATAAAATTTATAAAAAAGTGTAGCGAGAAATTTGATAATAGCAGTTCTCTTCAAAACTTAGGTTGTAACTTGTCAGCTGTTAATTATCTGTACGAAGAAATTTTTTAAAGGTGTGCTTTCCATTCCTCGATTCCTTAGTTAGTTACTTAGTACAAACTATCATAGTGTTTGTTTGATCGAATTGTATAGTAGCTACTAATGATGTGAAATTTTTGTATTTCCTATTTCTTATGTTTCTGAAACGCTGCTAATGGAAATGAAATTTACTAGGAATTGAATATAAGATAAGATATAGCATCAGATAGTATTGGCAGTAATTATTCTGCTACTATTCATTCTTTTTCGATCCTTTTTTTTGAATAGCGTCGACATTTTAAGTTTAGTTTTAGTCGTTTTAAGAATGTAGTCTTATTTACAGGTTGGAAAAACAAAAAAATTATTTAAGCTGGACTCTGAAACTAGTGCAATGATCAAACTTCGATACAAAGATACCGCAAAGCATATTATTTGGCGAGATTGCGCACTGCCTGAGGAATACAGTTATGGATGTTTGGTTAGTGATTCTTTTGTATTCCAGAAACATTTCATTACTAAAAGTAATGATTTTATTTTTCAGGGATACTGTCTTCAAAAATCTCGTTAATATAGAGTAATGTGCTATCCCTCCGCTATTTTTTCGATAGGTTACTATTTCCATTTAGGCAAATGCTTAGTCTTATTCATGCTTTATAGGCAAAAGAAATATTTTTATCTCCTTCAATTTGTTTGATTTCAGTCTCTTTCGTTTTCTTAGACCAATCATGAGCTGTTGTAAAAAATGAATTTTCCAGACTTTAAGTTCGGATTATTCCAAGCATGCAGTGATTCGCTACAGTCATGCTGGTAATCATCAGGCGACAGTTCCAAAGCTTAAAGATAATATGGCTACTAAAAAAGATTTAGCGATTGTGTCGTTTGGTTCACCAAAAACATTTCCGAGAACTAAGGTCTGTATTACATTGTAGTAATAGCAAGTTTCTTTGTTTTTTCCATTTGATTTGCACGCTTTTAATTTGTAATTCATACAGTTTCTAGAATTACAGAATTTTTTTAGAAATTCTTAGAATTTTTGAATTCTTTGTACTGGTCTCCGTGAGAATCTTTGATTCATGCTTGCGAACATTTGGAAAGAAAATGGATGAATTGTTTTTGCCAAAACCTAATATTTTTTCGTTTTTTCTTTTTTCCGTAATTTTTTGCTTTCTTCGAAAGTTCTTTCAGTTGTCAGCAAAAAATTAGCTTTGGGTTTCAAATTATTGAACATCACAGAATAGCCCACAAATTTTTTTTCCAATTCTTACCTTTAGAAATATGTTTTCACGAGATCTGTTCATTAAATTTTTAATTTCAGCAAAATTTTTCAGCATCAGAAACAACAATTTTCTTATGCTCTTTATTCTACCCGAATTTTGCCATCGAAAAGTTCGACAAAGATTGAAAAGGAAAAACCAACTAGGCGAGCCGCATCGATGGATCCAAGAACTAAAACTACTGAAACGATGGTAGTAGATATTGAGGATGATCAGACACCGATCCCGAAACGGATAATCAATTCAGTGAGGCGTTCCGAGTCAAGTGATGAGAATGAATCAATTGTTAATTTGACAACGCCACTGATAGAAGATGAATCTGGATTTTGTGAGAGTAATATTGTCGATCATGACGAACCTGATTTGCAGATTTGGAGGTTGTAACAAGCTTGAACTATCTTCGTTTTAAATGAAACTCATCATTCCAATTTTCTAATAAATTCAAAGGTACAATATGATTAATCAAATTATAAATGCCTTAATATGGAGTGAATTTATCATGATTTTATCAAGTTATCTTCATTTAAATAGACTTAAGATGTAAGATTGCAGTTAAAATTTTCGGTTATCATTTTGAGATGTATTCTGTCACAGAAAATATACTGAAAAAAAGCGAGGAGCTCTTTCATGTGATATCATTTCTTTTTCAGTTTCATCCTTAAAAAAAAATTCACCTATGCTGTGAATTTTTATGCAAATATTATTCGTTTTAATCTTATTAATTTTTATTTATCGTTAAATTTGGCAAACTTCTATTTAAGTTGCCAACTTTTTTATCTCATGAGAAATTTAATATTAGCAGTATGCAATGAGTGAATTTTATATAATGTCTATGCAGATTGTCATTGTTGACTTCACTTCACTGAACTTTTTGTATGTATTAACCGTTTTCGTAACAGTAACTGTAATACTGAAATGAGTTAAGAAAAATAAATTACGCTTGTAAACGACATCTATTTGAATGGAGGGAAAAAGAAGTATTTGATCATGTATATCCGAGAATCTCCCTATTTCTTTTTGAATGAAAATTTACCGATTTAAAGATAAAGTTTCACAGAAGTTAACATTACCAAAGTTATTGGTCGATGTCACGAATCCTTTTATGCTTCAAAAGTACATAGAGAGATGTCCACAAGTTATTATTTCTCATAAGTAACTTAATAATCGTTTTTTGTCGGAAAAAAATGAACTAAAATCTGGAAGAGCTTTGATTTATATAAACTGATGTTGTTCTAATTCACTGATATAAAGTCTTTTTTTCAATTAATGTGACGATATTCGACTCTCTGTGATGTAAAAAATATAATTTTGAACGTATTAAACGAGTAAAACACTGTAATACATATTCTGAAATTAAATTTTCAATAAGTCTTTTAAAACCAAATAGATATTTAATTTGGTTAATTAAACGACAAATTGAAATTGTTACTGTCGGCACACTTCATTATTTCCTTGTGCAGAATTTTCTGCAACCAGAAAATTGCAGTATTTTGACAAAAAACTTCCTTCACTAGATATTTCGATTTCACTGATTGCTCATCTTAATTTTGTGAGTTATAATACAAATTTTAAATATTACTGTAGAATCATCATGGAATGAAAAGCAAAAAAAACGATAAGAGAATGAACTTATTTCCTAACTTATTAAATGGATATAGCTTTTCATCTGATAACATCACTTATCTGTTTTATATATGGTGTAACAAGAAATGCTGGTTATATCGTAATTGTGTATTTTCGTTCGTGTTTTGTGTTGTTTTTGGTGCTTTTAAAAGTCAAATGTATTTAGAGGGATGTATTGATAAATCCCGGAACGAACAGTGGAGGTAGCGTCTCAAGCTGCAGGATTTTTGAAAGGAGAGGATAAAATAAAGAAGTGTTTGATAAATAGCTGAAAACCAGCTGGATTTTTAAATACTCTTTTTCAACTCATTTTTAAAAATCACTTTGCCTCTCTAATATTTTTAAGATTGTTTCATGTTAACAGTTATTTTTTTCTTGACCTTATTGGTGTCATTTGTCTCTGGGCAATTTTATGTGATCAGTAAAGCTAATTCCCGTCAAATATATGATAATGTTGATGTTTCATCATACGATACTGATTGTTTGTGCTGTCCTAGTATTTACCAATAGTGACAATTTCAAATCTGAATAAGCAGTAATATAAAAATAATTTATAACTTGTAATTTGTTACGGGAATATCTTGATAGTATTAATATTGCTGTCTTCAGAAATATCTCAATCCTATTCAGATGTCGATATGTTTTCCTTATACCATCACTGAAATGATATTTGAAAAATGACTTTTCGGTCATCCGAGAAGAATAGCCAGTTGCTCGGGCCGAACTTCAGAATCACCAATATTCAGCAATATCTGTGATATTACTGATAGCTCCTAATACCACTTTCTCAGTTCCCAATTAATTCTTGCTGAAAGATCATTATATAAAAGCCTTCCGAAATTTCCAAGAGCATACACTAGACAAATAGAAACTAACCGCAGTGCAAAAATGCTTAATAACTAGCGAAATACCAAATCTTCTTTAAAAATTTCAAATTTTTTTCTTCTGAAACGAGAGAAAAATTCATTCACGAACACATATCAATTTTTATTTCGCTCAATAATTCAGTAATTACATATTTTGCAGTCAATTTTACACATTTTAAATCATTTTTCATGTCATTTTTACGATATTTTCAAAATTTGATTTTGACTGCCGGAATCTCAAGTTTCATCACTTGATCTTGACGCTTGTACTGATCAGTTGCACATCATATTATTCATCGACGCGTTCTGCAAAACAAATGATTGAATTGGTTTTTTAAAAGATGCCATATGATAAGCCACGAACATAATGCCTTAATTTAAATATTTATGTTTTTACAATTCCAATAATAATTTTAAAAATGATTATGTTTTCACAATTTAATAATTAATATCTGTAAATATTGTTTCTACCGATAACGATATATCCTTAAAGGACGAGAAAGACGACTACGAGATCGACTGCGGCGACGATAAGAGCGAATGCGGCGAGGAGACCCGGATCTACGACGGAGTGTACGGCGACGAGACCTAGATCTACGACGGAGTGTGCGGCGACGTCGGGGGCTACGACGAGGTCGAGAACTACGGCGTAATCTTCTTGATCTTGACCTAAATCTACTCCGACGCGATCTTGATCTATATCTTGGTCTGCTCCTTCTGCTCGATAATAGCCTTAGCAAATCAAAACTCGACAACGATCGTGAACGTCGCCTACGACGACGAGATGTTACACTTCTACGAGGACGACTTCTGCGTCTTCGTGAACGTGATCGCAAACGTCGATAAGGCGGCATTTATTATTGTTAGTAACCTTTGATTGTCCTAAGCCTATCGATTAATTCAGTGAAATAAAATAATTCGCCCTTTTCCTAGTTAGTATTTCATCTACAAATGAGCAAAGGTAAGCAACTTCGGTATGAAATGAATGTCTTTACTTAATGTCCACTATTTAAAGGCTTTCTATCATCAAATACAAAATGCAAATGAGATTGTTTATTTCTTATGCAAATTTCAATTGTCTCACATAAATTTTTCATTTGCTCTGAAATGAGTACAACTTACACAGTTTCTGAAACTTTATATTTGGCTAACTAAACTATCCTAATGGAATAATATTTGCAAAATATTTTGAACTAACTTGAGATAATTTTTTGCCAAACATAATTACATTCCAGTACTTTTTCATTTTTTTTTGCACATTTATTCGAAATTTTTAATTTAATCAAATTATTTTCACATTTAAAAAAAAAAAAAACTTTCCAAATAATGCAATAATTATTATTTCAATGTTTGCTTACATTCTATAGAAAATCAGGACGAAATGAGTTTCACTATGAGCTTTAATAAGCTGATACATTATAAAGTTAAGGTATGTAGATCGATCAATTGGCGATAATAGAAGCAATTATTTGGATGTATCTAAAAATGTTAAAGTCTCAAGATGTAATCAGTATCCAACTCATAAATAAGTACGTATTTCAGTAAATCATCGAATAGATCACTGATTAAGTTCAAATTGCCGCTTTTTGCAAACTTCAACAACGATGTCAACTTGCATTTTGCTCATTACATGACCAAACCATACGATGATGCATTACTGTACATTCAGGATGCTACGTCATTCTTATGGATACTTATCGTCTGTGCATTCAGCATACTACGTTATTCTTGTGAGTACTTGTAGTGATTGATGTACATTCTTCATTTTACCCATTATTTGAGCTAATTGTATGTGTTGAAGTGAAGAAGCATTCGGGTTGTTCTGTATGCTTTTATCTGTTATTCGATCTAGTTTTTTTTCTCCTATTTCTCTTAGCTGTGCTTTTATTTCAATTTTTTTTTTCTCTACTTATATAATTTAACATATTTACAATGAGAAAAGATTTCTTCCAATGTGAATTCAGTTTGCTCATCAAAGAGTGAGCACTGATAAACATTGTATCATCCTAATAAATGACTGATAAACATTGTATCACCGTACTAAATGACTGATAAACATTGTGTCACCTGCGGTGTTTGTTGCAGCTAATAAATCTTTCCCCGATACTATGTCAACTCTCTCTCTCTCTCTCTGTTCATTTCTGTTCCAATTTATTCAAAAAATCATTTAGTGAAAAGATAATTTTTATGTTTTGTTTTTCAATGTTATTGTAAAAATTGATAAATATAATTTCTTTTTTTTTTTCTGATAGCAATTAAATTAATGATAAAATTGTCAACAATGTTGCATGTATTTCTATCTATACAAAGGGATCGATATGTGTGATTATTTTGAATTGAATATTTAGAAAGTTATATCTTTTGTTGGATAAAAAATCTAATACAATTAATAATGTTAGCATATTATGTATTTGATATGTTTTAATTATTTTCAGTTTCAAAATTTTTTTTTAAAAATTTTTCAAATACAAAGGAAATCGATTTCTTGCATCTCTAAAATGTAATTATTATATATATTAGCGTTAAGATGGCGTGTGAAGATGTAAATCATTACTTGATAATATGCTATTTTATGAAGTATTTCAGTATTGGTTTAGGAAAGAACGGTGAAAAAACGGTGTTACAGAATTAGTGACGAAATGATCGTGAAAGAGTAGTAAGTTTAATTTCAATTATTCAAATTCTAATTGCTGTATATACACTATTTCATTTGTAATTTCAGCTATAATTTAAAAAATTATATAAAGCAGAATAGAGATAGAATTGTTTTTAAAGAGAATTGAAAATTTTTTAGATTGCTAAGAAGTTCTCAATTTTTTAGTCGATTAGTTCTACCGATGACGGTGGAGGAATACCAAATTGGTCAACTTTGGTCCGTTGCCGAAGCATCAAAAGCTGAAACAGGTGGTGGTGAAGGTGTTGAAGTTTTAAAAAATGAGCCATTCAAAAATTATCCATTACTTGACGGGCGTTATTCCTGTGGTCAATTCACGCATAAAATATATCATTTACAAAAGTAAGTTTTTCACTTGCTTCAATAAATGCCACTTTGATTTGAATCGATTCTTTTTTACAAAAGCATATGGTGTTTGCTATGAATATAAAAAAGTTTACTGCTCAGATAAAATGATGCTTATCACTACTTCCAACCACATCATTTTTTTACAAAATATACTTTGTACTACTGCCTGCACAAAATGCCTATGGCTTCTTCTGGTTTAAAATCTTTAGCAATAGAATAAATTTCAATTTTTCGCATTTTTTATATAACAAAAATTATCTTTTTTTTATGTGATTATTATTTGAATTATTTTATTTTCCCATAAAATTCGCATCATAAACTGATAATTTTTAGAAAAGTGCCGACGATAGTACGAACATGTGCGCCTAAAGGTTCTTTAGCGATACACGAAGAAGCGTGGAATGCTTATCCTTACTGTAAAACAGTTCTCACGGTCGGTTAAAAAAGAGAAAAATGTAAACATGGTCATTGATCTCTAGCTATGCTAGTTTTTAAAACACCCTCGGAAGACAATTTTCTCCTAAGAACAGTAGATTGAGTTATGATTGACATTATTATAAATGCTTTTTTGCTTTGCAATGTATTGCTGCTGAAGGCTTGCATGCAAGTACTCGATTTGGTGGTATGCTACTTAATTACTTTTTTCGTGTTTTTGTGTTCCATTTTAGAATTTATCTCTGGCTTTATAAATTCGATGATATAAGGATAAGCAAATTTCGTGTTTCTTATTCGAAATTGCAAACTTTTTTAGGCAATGAAGGATCTGACTCAATAGTTTTCATCCGTAGTTCATTTCTGGTCGGTTGATTTAACAACTTGCATTTTCACAAATATGATATTGCAGAACCCTGATTATATGAGAGACGATTTTTTCATCCACATCGAAACAATTCATTTGCCGGATCGAGGAACTACACAGAATGCACATAATTTAAGTCCAGAAGATCTTGCTAAGCGTGAAGTGATTGATATTGATATTGCTAATGACACCTCATATTTAACGGTTAATGTAAGTGCTATTCTCATTTGTGCAAATTATTTAATCTTAATTTGTTCATAATGATCACTTTAAAATACTTCTGATCCATCATTCTGATATAGAAAGCCAGAACTATTTCTGGCTTTGCTACGATCGTTACTTCAATTTATGCCCTTCGATTTCTACTGTCTATATCACTTTTGTCTGGAAGACAGTGAAAATCGATTTTTTCTCTCTTTCTGTAACATATATTAGTCCTTTTCAAACCTGCTGGGTTTGTGGTTTTCTCAATGATTTTTGTAATCATTTTGTAAAACTAGACTAACTGCATAATTAATAAGCCGTTTGATTGGAGCAATCATAGACTTGCAGGATATCAGACCGGAAACAACACCTTCCAAATTTAAAAGCCAGAAGACAGGACGTGGTCCTCTAGTAGGAAATTGGAAAGAAACCATAGAGCCGGTGATGTGCGCTTATAAACTGGTAAAAGTGCACTTTAAATGGTTTGGTCTAACGAAAATAGTCGAAAATTACGCACATCGTGTAAGTTCCATGTTTTCTTATAGATTATTTGGAATATTTTTGAGTTTTAACGTAAATTTTATTCGCAGTTAGAATCCTTGTTATCTTAACACAGCTTTAATGAAAATGTCTTTTTGTCAATGTAGAATCAAATATTTTTAAGCAGTACCCACGGCTGTTTACGAAATTTCACCGTGAAGTCTTTTGCTGGTTGGATAATTGGTATGGTTTAACGATGGCCGATATACGCGAAATCGAAGATAAAGCGCAGAAGGAATTAGAAGAGGTAAGTTAAAAAAGTGAAATTTCGAAATGTCATATGTTTCCGTTTTTTCCCTCTCTGATAATGTTTGATATGCTTAGAGTTAATACAATTATTCATTGCATTAATCGTGAAAAAATACAATCTTTTTTGTTTCTAGTATCTAATTCCTTCTGTATCTAATTTTCACTAATTGTATTAACTCGTTATTTGCTGGTAGATGTATAGCCATCTACAAATAATGTTTTATTGAAAAGAATGCTTGTTTTTGAATAAGCTTTAAATGATATGATCAGTGATATAGATATTAATATTGTCGTAGAAAAATATGAATAACATTAAACAATTAATCTTGGATTAATCAAGTTTATTCCTGTTCATTATTTTCAGGCCAGAATAAATGGCCCTGTACGCGGCATGATGCCATAGAAATTTGAAATAATGCCGGCAAATCGATATCTTTTCTAGCAAATAACTTTTACGTGCATCATTTATTCGCTATGAAGTCGTTAGTATTTATTTCGGTTCTTCATTTTAAAAATTAATAAAGCGAATTTTGTGAGCATTAAATTTCTTCTGATGATGCGAACATGATAAGGGAGAACTTTCATGAATTAAATTTGCTAGTTCACAAAAATTTTTAAGCTGAGGAAGTTACACTATTAAGTTTGAAAGAGAATTGCTTTACAATTGTATTTATCTTTCTTAATGTCACTTTCATACATCCCATGTTTTAATTTCCATCTTTCATTATGTTGTTTTGTCCGTCTTTAAATTTAAATGAAGTTTCTACAGTATGTTGTCACAAAAAAAAAAAAAATTGTTTATACATTGAACTAATTTTCAAGTATTGTCTGTGATCTCATACGTCGTGTTCATCATTTTTAGCAGTACTTTACTGATTCTTTGAAAAGAACGAAAATGCGATAACGGGTACCTAACAATTTCTTGTTTAGAAATTGTCAGACTTACGTTAGAGGTAACATTTTGACCTGTAATTTCTGGTTATTTGCTTTTCTCTGCTTCTGAATAAAATTTCGGAATATTAAAAACATTACCAGAAATGTCTAAGACTTAAAACATTACATCGCTAGAAAGAACTTTTCAGCTTAGTCTCGTAGACGGGTAATATTATTTAAAGAAATGAATTGAACGGTTTTGCGCAATATTTATTCTTTGTCAGTTCTGATCTTGAAATTATTTGTTCCTATGATAATTGTTTATTTGTTGCAGTTTGAATAATTTTAATTAAAAAATATTAATTAATAAATCTATTAGATTTTTTCCTAATTTACTAAATATGACAGGAGGGAACATTTTGATTTTTGGTTCTTTTTCGTTATTTGTCGCATTCATCTAGCTAGTAGTTAAAGCGAATAATGAAACTGAAGAACCAAAGAAATTTTTAATTCGATATTTGATGGTAGAATGAATGATTATCTCTCCGTTGTTTTGAGCCGAGGAAGTATTCCAGAATTGCAAAAATACCCACTGTATTATTGGGATTAAATTTCTTAAGCTAAGTGCTAATTAATTGTTGATTAAATCACTGAATTTCGGCTGTTTAAAGAGCAAAAATCTTGAAGTAATTCAATTCTGTTTGTTCTTTTTTGTTACAATATTAATCTATATTTCCATTTTCAAAATGTTCTTTTTCATCAACATTTCTTATTTAAAAATGTTTAACTAATGTATAAATTATCTTTCTTACCGGTTCATATATTTCATACATATTTTATGAGCAGTGTAATTGTTATCATTGATTATTAATAATTGTTTGTGAAGACATACTAGGAAATTTTCTTTTTATAATTCAAATGTGTAACTTTCTCATAGTCTTAACAGTAAAAGCTAATTCATACTTCTTATCTGATTAAATTTAGATTTAATTGTGTTATATAAAGAAAAGGAAAACAAATAGGATTACCGTAAAGTAATGTATAGTTTTGGAAATGCTTATAAATTTCTATAATTGTATTTGTCTTAGTTGCTAGTCATTCTGCATATTTCTATGCAGTGATGAATTTTGACATTTGAAAGATTAATATTGTTGTGGCTTTCAAGAAACAAAGCATCTATATAAATGGCATAAATATTGTCTGTTTTTCTTACAACAATCGAATAGCACTTGTCAAAAATTGATTATACTTGAATAAAAGAGAATACAGTGCAACAAATTTCCGAATGAATGCTTGTGATATTATTGTCTTGTTTATATTCTTGTCTTTGTTTAGTTAAATGAACTTTTTACCAAATGAAGTAAAACAACAACAATTGCTATCTACTATACAACGCCTGTCGTTGCTTTCTGAGAATATGTAAAATTTGCTAAATCTATGATTTATGGTGGATAGATTAGTTTACAATCTCGTTGGATTTGTATAAGCTCTTTTAATATTCCAGAAATAGATGAGGTTAATGAAGCTGAATATCACTTTTCTTCATAAAGATAGGTAACGGTAAAATTAATTGTCACTTTTTTATTGTGAAGTCCAGGAGCTGAAAAGGATGGCAGCAGGATAATTTCGGATTTGAGAGATCAATTTTCGCTTATATAAACTATGAGGAGCAAATGTTTTAGGCTTAAAAGTCAAAGAAAATTCTGATGGAAACAGATGTAAATACTGAGTTGCTCAAAACATGCTGGGCACCTCTAGGCTTTAAATTGGCTGATAGGCATTGTGCCGTTAAATTTCATCATACTAAGGTATTTTTTGATTTATATATATTAGGTTATAAATTTATATATATATTAGTATATAGAAGTTATGTATATAAAAAAATTTATATAAATTAATATATAAAAGTATATAAAAAACGTAATATTAGTATTAAGTTTGATTTTTTGATTTATATAAATCAATAATGTATTAAGCTTGTTTCACGGGATTCCTCTTTTACATCCATTTTTTTTGCTGCATATAATTATTACTCGCTTAGTAGGTTCAGTATCACGATTGTATCGGGTAACAAATGTAAAGATAGTAGTATTTTAGAAGTCAACTAACAATTATAGTTTATGCAATCTTGAATGAATCAGATTGTATGCATATGACGATAGTTTTTTTTAAAGTTTTTAGCTGATTCATAGAGATAAAAAAAACAATTATTCTCGAGTGAATAATACTTTTTTCATAGTTTGTTACATATCAGGAAAATAATCTTAAGAATAACTGCCGCACTGTGATTTATCATTTAAGGCTGGACAGTTGCACACAATGCTGACTGATTATGAGTGCATATACTATGAAATTACTGATTTCATGGAAAAATTTTCATCGCTGAATGCCAAATTAGGTGGACCAGAAAAGACGTTGTTAGAAAAAGTTCGCAATATGTTTATGTCGCCGACAACCAAAGTGTCAAATCAAAATAAGCATGATAATGTGTTGGAATTTCATCTTGAAATTACTGCTGGAAAACGAGTTTTAAAATGGCGTTTTCTTGGAGAACATTTGAGTTCTATGATTTATGTAATTTTTACTACTTTTGAACCATGCATCAAATCTGCTAGTTATTTTTTGGAGATGAGAAATCGCTATTAATTATAAAATTTGATAAAGCCGAACTGTGTTTCTATCAAATCAAACAGATATATTTGAAGCCGATTGATTGGGTCTGAGTAGTTGTTTACTTAAAGTTTTGTTATCTGAGTAATGGAAAAAAAACTTTTTTTACTTTCAGTTTATCTTCATATTAAGATTCGTTTTTCTCGACGTATTAAATTTCAGATTTTTTCGCACATAACACGGCCGCTCTTAAATATTTTATCTGTTGTTGTTGATGAATGCGATTTGAGTTCAGTTAAGGGTTAGTTACTAATTTGTTCCCATTGATCTTTTATCAGGTTCAATTTCAAAAATAGGTTTTATAGAAAAGATTTCTTCAGCTCCTATATCCTGCAACAACTTCAGTAGTCTCTTTGGAAAACCTTCTATGCAGAAACTATATGAAACGGTCACTATGGAATCTGTAGTAATGGGAAACACTGACAGTACTTGTTGTGATGATGAAAAAGAAGAAAGTGATGGCAGTAACCATATCGACAAAAATGATGCTGATTCCCTTCCCGCAACACCATCTCCCGCTTCAATTTATGAGGAAATTAGTAATACAAAGCGGAACAAGGAGTGTAGTAGAATTCGGGCAGTGGGTGAATCGCCTAAAAAAAAGCCAAATTTGAGATTTTGAATCAAAATTTGCTGATCGCATAAAAATAACATACTTTGCCATTTTCCTGTTGTAAAATTTATTGACTGTAATTGTAATATAAATATTGACTTTTAGAATAAGCTTGTGCGAGATCGAAATCTATGTTTGTGTCCATTATTTAATTGTTTTTTATTGTTTGTATTAACGGATTTGTTGTGATTTTCAGTAGTATGATTCGAAGATTTGAACAGTATTGTTACATTTATGTCTTTCGATATATTTTTGCATTATGTTTAATACATGATGTTTGTGTCCTCCTTAAGAGATGTTCTGTATTTCACAATTATATATATATATCGGAAAATAGTATGACAGAGATCTGATTCATTTCAAGAATTAATACTTGTAACAATTTCATAAATGTTTATCTAATTTATTTCCCTTTTGTAAGAAGTTTTACAATTAGTTTGTGCAAATTTTTGTGATTGTACGGTATTTTCTAGCATATTTTAGCATAAAATTTCTATATTAATGCTTTTTACTTCTTCTTTGTTTCGAACTTTTTTTCTTTTTTTGTCAAGCAAGATGGAGGCTTTAACTGATTAAGATTTCCAAGAATTATTTAAGAGCTGAAATTCATATAAAATATACAAAATAAGATATACAAATAAAATATACAAAATAAGCGAAATGTGAGAGGAATTGATAAAGTATGAGAATTTGTTCGGTTTGAAAGTAATCAGACAAAAAATCTTGAAATAATAACATCATACGATCATTTCGAGTTGCTTCGCGTAAAAAATGGCTTGTTTGGTGATCCTTTTAGTATCTACTCGTGGTTCCACATGCTGAAAACACGTACACTGTAAGACTGGGCTAAGTTTCGCAAAATAAATGAAAATAAAATAAACTTACGGTTTGCTGTGCGTGATCAAATACGTACATGATACCGCAGCCGCACTTACTACTTTTCCAACCACGCTATAATGAAAGATGGTAACAGCTTTAGAAGAACAAAAAAAATTGGATTTGCTAGGGAAAAAGTAATCGAATATATTTCTTTAAAAAAAATAATAACTAGGTAGAATCTGAGCGATTTCCAGATTACACTCTTTATAAAATAGAAAATTTTTTTTTATGAGTTGGATAAATTTTTTAACGATTGTAATGAGCTTAAAGTGTGCCTGATTCGTACTGTAGAGGACAACATAAAAAACTCTGACTAAGATTTAAATAATTTGAAGAAGGTCGTAACTTTTTTGAGGAAATGAATTGCTATGTGTGATTCAATATAAGATAGCTTTGCATTTCCAATTTTTAATGTACTTCAGAAATTGTTCTGTCTCCTTTATGAACTTATAAAGGAGTGTCCAGTTTCTAATATACAATTATAGATCTTAGTAATTGAGTGATCAAGGCGGTTGACTTTTCATTCGAATCTAGTATATCAAAAAATGGGAACACAAAAATAGGATCTAGTACAAAAAAAAGAAAAAAATAAAGACATAAATTAAATGACTCAAAGTAATACTCTTACTTTCTCATCAGTTCTAAAGTGTAGGGCCTCTCGATGCTTTCATAATTATAAGATTTCCTATCTTTGTAAATTATTGGCCTTCGCACAGTTACACATCACGTGATGGAAAAATTACTTTAAAGCTTTATTTATTTCTTATGTTCTAAAACTTTTCAAATAATGAATAGCCTCGAAAAAAAATAACCTTTTCTGCAAAAGACATCATTTCGCTAGTATCATTGAACAGAAGAAGTCGTGCAGCATCCCCTTGCGATATTTTTAAGAATGCACGCTCTATACATAAAGCTATTTCATTCCTACAATTAATTCTATCTGATTAGGCTTCCAAATCCTTCCACATAATAGAAAAACTCACCGTACTGTATCCAATGATATACGTATGAATAATGCGTAGTAAGGGCTTGGAATATCCTTTTCTGTTTGTATTATCTGCAATGATTTAGACAAAAGCTTTAAGAAATTAATTACGAAATTGAAATAATAGTTAAACTTAGCAAGCTAAGACAATTTCATCTAGTAAGTCCATCAATAAATCCTGGTTACTGTATTAACTCTATTTTGATTACATAATCATTTAGAAAATGGACACCTTATGATAAGCACCTTCAATAAGCGACTGTTCCAATTTTACGGGTATCTTAATATACGGATTTTTCTGCTGGATATTTTGATCCACTTGTTCCAATAACTGCAACATTTCATTCAAAGTTACGATTTGCAATAGAAATAGGTAACTTCGCTGCATCCTCTAGTTTAAATTTCACAGAAACTCCCACGAAGTTTTGTATTCTCGACGAATATACAATATTGAAAGGTGGTTTTACTGACCGATTTTAAAAACATTTCTCTTATTCCTGAACAGTTGGCATAGTCAGGTTTCATAAGATTAAAATACCATGTGGAAATGAGTGTGTTGATTGGTCGCCAAAAGGAACATAAGATTTAAGCCGATCATCAACCATTTATTTGGCCACTCTTCGCTTGAACTAAAATTAAAATACTTGATTGATATTGAAATAATAAACAAATCATTTATCTAAACAGCTTTTAACAGATCTTTATGTTTACCCATAAGAATTATAGAAATTGATGAGAAGAGCAATAGCTTCACTGAATGAATCCAAATCGGATTTGAGTATAGCATATAAAGCATCTATTTCGAAAAGATCTCCTGTAATTCAATTTAAGAGAAAATGAAAGATTAAAATAAACATCATGAAACAAATTCAGACTAAAATTTGAGGAATGGAGCACTAATAAATTCTCCATTTTATCAATTTTAACGATGATAAAATAAGACTTACGATGAATTATAAGTAATGTTTGATGGCTGAGACCACGCAAAGCGTTTTTGTTGCTCATTAATTCCTGAAAAATAATTAGCGGTATTTTGAAAACATTTCAATCTTTCGATCGAACTGATATTTGAATAAGAACTTGTCCGGTTTAGCTATCAAAACGAATTTTGAAATGATCATAAAGCTGAGTATAGACATACTAATTTAAATTCTCAAGTATTACAGTTCGTGGATAACAGCATATATCCATAGTATTTCCGCTCTCACTAATATTAACACTGATATGAACTCGTTGATATATCTTCATTAATAGTAGTAGAAAAGTATTTGTGGAAGATAGATAACGAACGTACACATACCTTGATTCGTTTCAAACTAATCCCAATTACTCCGAGATTTCTCGGTTCCTTATTCCATTCTATCACAAGTTTTCTGCATTCAACTTCCACCTGTTTTGTACATTATCATTTATCATTTATGATAATTTTTTATTTCTAATATTCAATAACTTTCTCACTTTAAATATTATTAACAAAAATACATAAATATCATACTTCGGCACTTTTCAGTACTATTTCCAGTTGAGAAAGATCTCGTTTTGATTCTTGTCGCCATTCATCCAACAATCGTTGATGTACAGTATCCAATCCTGCCATGCAATCTTTGATCTAAAAACTAAAATCAAACTCAAGAATAATGGCCCTTAAAAAATAATAATCGGCCGCATTTTTTTTTAATTTTTCAATCTTTGATCTCTACTTTAACTTTACTTTTTCTTTCATTCAATTATTTCTACTTATTAGAAATAATCAAATGAAAACTTCAAAAATTTTTGTAAACTTTTGCAAATTTTTTTTTTATTTTTTAATTTAACAAAATTAATTTAAAGATTTAAAATTTTTTTATAAATTTAAAACATATATTAGTGTGAAAAGTGGAAAGACCCTTTTGAAAAAGAAATCATTAAAAGAGTGTAAATTAAAAAGAGCCTTTAATGATGAGAACAATTGGCGAAATAAATAAACATCGATTATTGAACAAAGCATTAAACAGCTGACAATGCCATTTATATATACCTAACTGAGCTCTTTCACCAAAAACGTTCATTTCAACTCTTTTCTCCATCTTTCCAGTCTGCACGCATTACATATTGACATTTCTCGAATCAATCTTTTCGCCATCTTTGTTATCTGCGCATCCAATATTGGCACTTACCCGAATCAATCTTTTCTCCATCTTTATCGTCTGCGCATTTCATATATTGACACTTTGCACAAATCAATTGAGTTTTGATGTGACACTTTTCTCTGTTTAAAAATGAAAGAATGGGAAATTTATAAATAAAAAGCAGCTGATGCGAGAAGAAATACAACAGAATAGAGATTCAGGCCATTGCTAAGGTTTGAATGTACTGCTCGACTCGTTTGGGTTTGATTACACTTGGGAATGGCCTATTTACTGGCCTCAATAGCTACAATAGATGAATAGAGTTTATTGATATGAAATGGTTCCTGCAAAGGCACTCTTTCAGTGCTATCATCTCTCCGTGCTTTTATTATGCCCATTGTGCTCATTAGAAGTGAAAATAAAGTTCAAGTGTGACAATGTGTCCAGCGAGAGAGCCATAAGAGTGCCTTCCAAGGAACCTGGAAAGCCTTGTTCCTGGATGTGTCCAGCGAGAGAGCCATAAGAGTGCCTTTCAAGGAACCTGGAAAGCCTTTCCTGGATGTGTCCAGCATAGAGAGCTATAAGAATGCCTTCCGAGGAACCTGGAAAAGCCTTGTTCCTTTTCAGGAACAATGCTTTCTCGTCCATTTCTTTTCTTCAGCACTGAAAGTGTGAAGACCACTTCTTTGAATTATATTCATCAAAAAAATAGCTGGCATTCTTGTGCTTCTTCCATGCAAAGTTTCAATTTACATTCATTCTGAAACATATCAATTTTTCCAGAAAGGAAAACAGTTAGAGATTTTGCAAGTGCAAAAAATATTCCCACTTGAAAATGACATCAAATTTAGCTTTTAGTTTTCGTAAAATTTCACTCCTTCATTTCCGTCCTATTGTCGCTCCAATCATTAATACTGATAATATGAAGCGGAAAAAATAAGAGAGCAGAGCTGGAACTTTACCTGCAAGTTTATCTGGAACTTTACTGAATGAGTGTTGAAACTTTACTGGAACTTTAGGAACTTTACTGAATGATTAAATAAGTTTATAATTCACGGTTGCTTAACCAATTGATAAGTATGTTTAGTCTTCACTGGCTTTTTCATCCTGTCCGACTGTTAGGCCTCGAGTATCCAAGCGATACATTCAAGTCTTCAGCCATTTCTCTATAAATTTTATCCTCTAGAAGTTTGTTTTTAAAATTTCCAAATATCTCTAGTGAAAAAATTAGTTAATAATCTTTGAAGATGATAAAATCTTTATCGATAGCAGTTTACTTAACTCTTTTACTTTATCGATCACTTTGTTAAATTTCTATCAAACAGGCTAATTTGACGCATATCTCATATCAGTTTTGCTATTGTGAATGTTTCAGATGAGAAAATGAACTCTCACTTTAATGTATTTCTTTGCTTTACTTATGCTTCACTCATGTGCATCAGTGATATTTGTCGAGAACGCTAAATTTGATTATTTTTAAAATTTTTTTTACGATCCACTAAAAAGATAATGTGACATTACGAGTATTACCGAGTACCGTACCGTAAATTTGTACATTTTTCATTAAATTTTTGTACATTTTTTGGTACATTTTTCATTCATTTTTCATTTTTCAAAAAAATTTGTACATTTTTCATTCAACTTTAAAAATTTCTGTCACATCTGAAGCTTGTTGTTGTTGTCAAATTGTTAGCTTATGATCAAAAAAAAATTAATGTACTAATATAGCTTTTTTAGGGTTTGAATAATGTTTCAGATGGCAGTGCAATTTTTTTAAGAATTCATGAGAGTAAATTATCAACGACTTGTGGTGTAAATTTGCCTTTAACGAATATGCTATCTACACTTTCTGCACAATCCCCAAAAGGTTTCATTTTAATGAAATTGTTCCATATTATTTAGGAATAGTTTATCAAGTTTTTTATAAAGAATGCGAAATCGATCGAATTTATATTAACAGAAAATGTAATGTGCTTGTATACGCTATCCTTTTTAGATAGATGTATTTGAAAATTAGATCTACTTCGATTTTTAGCGATCCTTAACCATTAAGTCAAATCCTTGAAATTTTTGAACAGAGCTATTCTAATGAATCTGATGACAATGATGGTCATATCCTGTCTTATGTAACCCAAAAATTTCCTATACATGTTATTAAGCAGAAAACAAAGATTTTATTGCAATATTATTTTATTTTGAATCAAATGAATTTGAATTCACAGTAATCAATTTATTATTGATTTAACTTTAATTGCTGAGGATTTGATAATTCTAAAATCTGCAGAATCGAAATTAGAGCTGTTGCCGGAAGAAAGAGCAACTAGTATAATTAATGATATCTCGAAATGTATCGCAGAAACACAGTATTTCGATTCAGATGCGAAAGAAACAATTGCACAATTATTAACAAAATTCATTTCCGTAAGTAAATTCATATGGATTTCGAAAAAAAAAATTACATGTAATAAAATATTTAAATGAATTTGGTAATCGAAAAACCACAGGAATCCTGCAGATGAGCGTATAAATAAATGTGTGTTAGCTTTCCAACTGAAGTTAATTCGGACATATCTGAGGTGTCAAAGATCATTTTGAAAAAAAAACCAATGATTTCATGAATAATCTAATGAATATTGATAAAAAAGAACATAAATATGCACATCGAATTATCTTTGGACAAATTTAAGTCATTTAAAGCATAGCACATCACAGTAATGCTCATTTGCTATTTCGGAAGAAATATTTTAGGATTGCAAAGAAACGAATTCCTGCATCTCGAAATGAAATTAATGAAAATTTAATCCATTATTCACAAATTAAATTTGCACTCGTCTGTCTAGCTCTCCATCAATCCCGAATACTAAAAAAAACAAAGTTTTAAATATCTATTCTTGTAGCGTTCTGAACGATGTTTCAAAGCTTTCTAACATTAATTGCAATGAAGAAAAAAGTTAATATAAATGTTTTAGCAGACAAAAATTTACTGTGCAGAAAAAAATTTCTGAGCTTGCATCAATATGAGCTTGTTGTGGCGAAAATAAATTGAGTATAGCTGCTGTTCGTTTTTTATTTTAGAAAATTCTAAAACAAGACTTAAAATTTCTTCTTTTGTAAGTGATATATGGTTAATTTATGGCTTCATTTTTTTAAAAAAAATAAATAATCAAAGTAACGGTTCAAATCAAGGAAGTGTAACTAAAGTAAAAGAGTGAATTATGTAAAGCTTTTAGCGAGTAATTAAATAAAATAAGCTGAAATCAACAATTAATGAACATATAAATTTTTGGTATCCAAGGTAAGTATTAATATCCATATGCATGGCATCTTAATTTTAATAAATTCATTTAATATCTTCTTAGTGATTTTGGCTTGTTTATCCTGTTGTGTTGATTTTTGCTTCCATGCTGTTTATTTTGCAAAATTTAGAGTAAATTGTTCTTCAGAACCTTATGACGATTAAAATAAGTATCAAGGTAAATCATATTCATGAAGTTCGATAGGCTGAAAAAACACCATATTTAATGGTCCTAGAACAACTGTACGTAATATCAGAGTATATGCAATAAATGATTCTATAAAATGAAGTGAAAAACATGTGAAATATTTAGGCTGAAAAAGCACCATATTTAATGGTCCTAGAACAACTGTGCTTAGTATCAGAATATATGCAATAAATGATTTTATGAAATTTTTTTTTTTTTTTTAAGTGAAAGTATATGAAATATTTAACTTTGACACTGTCGCTTTTTACCATTACCTTGGTGGAGATTTTTTTTTGGCAGATTTAATTAATTTTAGAAAGCGGAATTCGGTGGAATTGAAAGTTTGATTAATGAAATCTGTGCGCGCCGTATAACCGCAGCAATTCAGGAACGAGATGATATGTGGCGTCGGCATGAATCTACTCAAATAACTTTCTTGCAAAACGAGAATTCTCAAATGCTGAGTGGTTTACACGCCGAAATTGAAAGACTTCATCAGCATTTGAGAGGTAATGGTAAATTACATTCTAGTAAATTACATTCTAATGTGAGATATTAGAAGACGAATTGGAATGAGTAAAATTTTTTAAAGTTCCTTCTAGAAAATTCATAATTCGATATTCATTCCCTTTCTTTAAAGGAAAAAATATCAACTATTTCATAATTTTTAATTGGCGATTTTGCTTGTGCTACAAATCATGTTAACCAGCTCGATGAGGAATAAAAAGTTAGCTTAAATTGATGGGTTATTACTGAATGGTTGAATCGTCCACAAAATGGTGTAATTTTTTCACTTTATCTTATCGGTTTGTAAAGAGACTGCATTCAGTGTTTATTTTCTTCCATTATTTCTGTACTTTACACAGCATTCAGCAAAGCTGGCATTAATCAAAAAACAACACAAACTCCTACAATGAATTTCTTTTTTGGAGCCTTCTGCAAAATAAGTACTGATTCTTTAACAGAGTCTGGAAGAGATATTTTCCTTTAATTTGTCCTTGAATAATTTGTTTTTTGCTCTTATTTTCAATCTAATTAAGTAAATAAGTATGATTTAATTATATGCCAACAGCAGCATATGTAAGATAATAGCATCGTATTACAGAATGCACAAACTAATATTCACCATTTTTTTTTTATAAAGCGCTACATTCTTCCGTTTATATATTACTTTTCCTATCTTTCCAAAGTTCTATATATTCTTGTATATTCCTCATCGGTTATGTTACCTCAAAAATTAGTTGAATTGTAATTTATCAAGTTTCAAACCTCAGAATTATTTGAAAATAAATGAGTTTTATATACTTTAATTGCGTTTAATTTTCGAATTTTCGGCTTCTTGATTCAAGATCCCAGGATTGTGAACCGTTCAAAGTTTTCAGAACTGGAATAAATGCCCATTCTGTCCTGCCAAATCAGGAATGAATTTCTAAGAAGTTACGAGATGATAAAAAAAGATGAGTATGCGACTTAAAGAGGGAATTTGGCATTACTTCAAAAGTAACCATAAGTCTGGACCAATTGGTTTATTGGTTTATTAATAGTACTAATAAATTACTAAATAAATTCGCCTGTTCCTGGGCCTTAATTTTGATATTTCAGTACTCAGCTAAATGATTTTGCTCTGATTTTTTAATCTATTGCAGATCTCTATCATAGGCTTTATGTGAAGAACTCATTTGACTGCTCCATGATGCTGAAAAATGAAAACGAACAACTTCGAAAAAGGTATTTACTAAAAACCAAGCCATTTGAAAAATGTTTTTAAAATTTCGAATTCATTGTCTTACGAAGACATAGCTTTTTGATGGATAGTAAGTATTATTATCTTCGCTGACCAAAATCTTCAGTTCTATTTAGATAAGTTAAGTGTTTAAGATTTAAGAAGGAGTATTTTCAATTAAGACAACAACATTTTGTTTTTTAATTAAGTGAATTAAGTTTTTTTTCTTTTTTTTTTCAATTAAATTCTTTCAATTAATCAATTTTTTAATTAATTTTTTCAATTTTCAATTTTTTCAATTTTTTCAATTTTTCCAGTATTTTCAATTAAGACAATCAACAAATATTTCCAACTTAAAAACGCAAGCACTGCTGATTCCTAAACAGAAAAACATATTTGGCTTTTCTAAAATTTTTTTTCAACGCCTTTACTGTTTCTTTTGGTTGTCTTAATTGAAAAGAACAATTCACAAATATTTTTAGCAATCTCTTGTTTTTTGAGACAATAAGCTATTGTTATGCCTGAATAATTTAGCTTGTTACTATTTTTTTACTTCCTTTACTTTAATTTATAAAGTTTAAACAAAAAAACGAGTTGATAATTTAACATTTAAATTATTCCTAGTTTTTACTTCTTTTACTTTCATTAAAATTCAGTTGTAATTAATGACACATGCAGTCACGAAATAGAATTATCATTCGACACTCACGATTGGATTACAGTCTTGAGAAAGCAGAAGAGAATGTGGAGAAGTTGAATCAGGAGTTGAAGAAATACGAAGAAAAATTTAAAGACTTGAAGCAAGAAACAAATGAAACCATCAGAACACTGAGAAATCAACTTTCATATCAGGTAAAGTATTAATTTCATCGTTCAGCAGTTCATCTTAATCATTATCACACTTCAACATTCATTAACATTATATTATTATTACGATAATAAGATCGTTTCTTACTGTGGAAAATAGCATCTTGGGATGATCATATCGGATATCTTATGGATATCAATGAACATTCTTTTCGTTATCAGAAAACTGATATATCTCCGTGTTTCAGAGCGATGTATTCCGTTATTCATTTTCACACTTCTGTGTGGAAATTTATAAAAATAAATTAAAGACGGATTGTGTTGAAAACAATTTTGCTAGAATTTCTGACGTGAAACTATTAATTTGAGATCTTTTAATTATTTAGACTAGCCTACGGATCCGCTGGGAACGAAATTTGAATATATAAAAATAAATTAAAAACATACATAATTGGAAAAGCCAGAAATTGGCAAATTATTTTGATTATTGAATTTCTAATTAAAATATAATTTTTGCATTTCGAACAAAAACAATCTATTTTACATTTTCATAAGTCTTGTTTATTAATCTGCAAGAAATATGCAAAAGATATGAATAAAATGTGTAGGGTGGCAAAATTCGTCAGCTAAGCAACGAACTCAGTGAAAGAACAACACAAATAACTAAATTAATGGCTCAGGTAATGCTTCTTTTATTTTTCATTTGTTCATTGAGAACAACTGTGAATGAGTTTTTTTTTTTTAATTTACTCCGCAGTCTTTACCATGGAATTAAAATCTAAACAGGACTTTTGTAATTCAAGAAAAGTCGATCTCGACTCCATAATAACCCCATCTTTGAATGCCTTATAGCTATAACTTTCTGACCAATCTATAACTCCATATCTGAATTTGGGTTTCTCTAAATGTAGTCTCTATTTTTCCTGAAATTAAAAATATTTTGAAAGTTCATTTCCAACAGTTACTATTGATGCTTTCAAGCTTCCATCTGGAATGTCAGCTGAGGCAACTGAAAATGATATTGCTGCTCGATTTCATTTCCAATCACCACTAACCGTTCGTTGGAATCCTGCTCCGGCATCATTTTTTGGTAAAAAAGATAATAATTTGTCATATGCGCGTCTAATCCGTAACGCTTCTATAATCTATCCAGGTGGACGACCAAATGTTGTCACACAGAAGTATAGTTACACATCTTCAACGTAAGTCTAATCTATTTCCAGTTTTTCAAGATGTTAACTTTGCTGAGCGATAATTTTTTGCAGATTCTAATTATTATTACTTCTGTGGCGTTACAATCTATCACGCAGTAAAACAGTGTTTGACAGCCACCGTCAGAACACAGAGCAAAAAAATATATTGCTGATAGCTTATTTGGTTTTTGCTTTTCAGGCCACGTTCAAATCATTTGCCATCGTTATATGCAAAACCACGTAGCAGCATGCCACCGTCGGGACACAGTATCGAGAAGCCAACACGATTACAGATGCTAGCTTTACACGATCGGATGTCACTTACTCGTTCGTTATATGAAATTCGAAATTTTTTGAATGCATGCAGTACGGCATCGTCAAATTCCATGAATTCTAAAGTTTCAACCTCGATGAATGAATCGACACAAAATACAATATAGGGAACTGTGGACAATCTTTTTTAGCATGATATGGAAATGTACAGTGTGATCTGTTATAAAATATACTGTAAAATCATATAAATAAGCTATAAATTATTACAGAGCTTCATTGGCCTTATATAATTTCACTTTATATGTCAAAAAAGATACTCATGAAATGTAAACATACTGCACCAAAGAAAAAATGAGACTCAGCATCTCAAACTGCTATTTATTATCAAAAGTTGAATGTTGAACAATTAGTTCAATTGATTTATTCATTAAAGATGTCTTGTTTGGAATTGGTTTCGGAGATCGATAATAATAATAAATATGAATGGTTTAAAGGTGGGAAATTCTGAAATTATTACATTCTGAAATTATAAACGATAAAATTATCTTGAAATCATGCTAAACAGTTGCCTCGTATACTGCTGAAGATTGAATCGCAACATGCTATCGTTTAAATGAGTAAAACTTCAGGGAACTAAATTTGCCTCATTGCTGCCACTAGCATCAAACAGCTTCGATTGAATAAAACAATCTTATTCAAAATGAAGTACATAGATAATTAAGCATAATTATATTCTTAAGCAAACCTGGCAGATACTAACGTAATTGAAAGAGTAATAAACAACTCTCACTAACAGTTTCAATCTTCTCCAGCCCTTTAATCTTTTATCGACATATAAATTAAGAGAAATAGAAAAATAATGATATTGCTAGACAGCATATAATTCAGTATCCCAAATTAAACACTGTCGATGAACTAAATCATGAAGAAATGGATTCCTGGGAATTATTATGTTTCAATTCTTCTTAGTTTGAGAAATTTTTAAAACAAATTACATGACACTCTTTGTCTTTCTTTATTCTCAAAAATTTTATCCTACTAATTTCACTCACTGATATCAAAAAAAATATTACACAATTGCTCTTTCGAATTTCGCATTATTTTTTAAAGATTTCTCTTTTAGGTTGCATAAATTTGATAGCGTAGGAAAGTCCACTGACAATACAAAAAGTATGTGTACAATTCAATTACATTACTTAATTACACTGCATCAAACTTGCATTAATTAATTGCATGCATAATATGACAGAATATACAAAATCAGCCCAATATCTAATAAATCCTTACTTTATTGAATGATATATTAATTACAACAATAAGTTACACACATCAGAACAGTTATGAATATAGCAGTGCTTCACAACTTCCTAGTGTATTTGATTTGTCATTTTAATAAAATATGAATTAATCTACAAACGATTTTCTTCTCTACTTGAAAATCTCTTAGAATAAACATTTTAATCTTGATGTGCGTGTCAAAACTTCTGTCGTATAGATATGAACCACTATGCATCATTCATTTCCAGGATAATTCTGCTATTCAAAATAAAATTAGCAATTACCACATGTACTAATAAACCCAGCATATTATCAGAAAAAGAGACCATCCCAGCAATGAATATCATAAATTTTAAAACTGTGAAATCAAAAATCAATAAATCGAGGATTTTATGGCGAGTTAAACTTCATCTAGCTAAGAGTAGAATTCATGGATTTAAATCCAGCATTAAAAATGCGGTTCGAGTTGAAACACTATAAAATAATATCACAAACAAATGGATGGAACCTCTGATAAAAGAAACAGTTTTACCAGTAGCATTAGTAAATTGCCATTTACTAAAGAGTTCTGTAGACTTGATAAAAACGAAAGATGAATCTTTCTTCTGTCGACAAGCCACTTTAGGCTTTAGATCTCTTCACTATATCATTTGTGAAGCATTTCTTGCAAAAGCTGGAATATTCATAAAAGAACCTGAAATTCCAATTTAGGCAAAAAAAAAAAAAAAAAAAA
>JARVGP010000233.1:0-58228 GCA_029876185.1 Mansonella ozzardi | reverse complement strand
TAATAATAATAATAATAATAATAATAATAATAATAATAATAATAATATAGTAATAGTAATACTTAACTGTCATTAACATTTTATTTCTAATTAATTATTCATTTTACAGAAATTAAGAATAATATGGATAACAATGATTTTACAACATCATGTTATCTAAATTCCAATGTGAATTAGTACGTGGACAGATCTGCAATAGTTAAAAAGCGACCTGATAAAGCCACAACTCAGTGAGTTAAAACAAGCTGTTTCTCTTTCTAGATAATTCATCAAAGAAAATTCAGTTTCAAATTAACAGAATCTTATAAATTCTGCTACAAATAAAAAAGCCAAATTGGTTCGTGGCCAAGGAAAATTTGAAAATCACTGTCTTAATGGAATGAGTTGGTTTCCAGCCACTTAAGTAACAATGGGGATTGACTAATTGTTACTTAAATAAGTCATTAGTGCATTTTGATAGCCATTAGTGTATGTGATTAATTTGATAGCCAAATGAGAATATAATTAATAAAGAACACACATAAACTGTCTCTGTTCTATCATTAACGATAATGCATAACAATAGCATTTTAGATAAAAATCCTTCATTTCCATTTTTCAATTATCAATTTAAAATTATTAATGATCAGAATAAATTTCTTTTAAAAGCATTTATTAATTACATTTCACAAAACTAACTAATTTTTCTTCATAGATATCTAACTTTTATTCGTTCAATCAATTTTTGATATGCAAGAAATATGAATTATTTTTAGAAAATTTTTCATCAAAAATTTGGGGCATTAATTATTTTCTTTTCCTGCTTTTATTATTGTTATATTTCTATATGAATATTTTCTTCGCCTAATACAAATTAATGACAAAATTGATAACACAAAAGAAATTAAGAAATTGAATACTATCAAACAGTTCTTTTTTCAAAAAATAATAATTTATGAAAATCAATTAAATTTCATTCGTTTCCAAATTTTCCTTCAATTCCTATTTTTACTTAATTATTTTTTCTCTTTGCATGATATTAATCAATTTCAATTTATCGGAAAATAATTCTCGTATTATTTCAATAATCTTTTTCTGCTTTTTGATTACGCTTTTTTTGGCTTCCAGTTCCTGACATTTATTGTTCTCTTAAATTTTCCCAGCATTCTGTCATTTTACAGCATTTTTTTTTTTGCTAATTCTTCAATCAAATCCTCATTGGATTTAGTAATAATTGTCGTTTCATCCATTTGTCACAACAGCCCAGGAGATTTGTTTTTATATTTACTTTACTCACCTTTAGCATCATCCAGATTTTCCATCAGTATGATAAAAAATGTAAAATCTGATTGCAATTTTTTTGACAATATTTGTTTCCGCAGTATTCATCACTGTCCTCATAATCCCAAAGATTAATTAGTAAAGAAATTAATTAATTGCTCAAGTAAGCATATTAAAATTATTTTTCCACTTGATGCTTTAAAATTTCACTTATTACAATATTAAACTGACTACTCAGTCTCAGTTGATTAGCAAATTAATTGAGCAATTAATACTTGAAACAAAAATTTTTGAACTTAAATTAATTTTGATAACAGATTAATTGTGAATAAATCAGACTTGATCATATTTAACTTTCAGCCAATAATCTACAGTGTAAAGTGAAAAAAAATTTCCGCTACTTCCTATAAATAAAAATAAATAAGTGGATGAAGTGAATTGATTTATTGGCGTATGAACTACTCCTCTTTATCATATGTGGCCGTATATGATCTCGTTCTGGCATATCAATCATAATTTACCTCGTTTTGCCTTTGCATTTTATAAGTGATTTTGTTCTGATCCTTCTATTGTTGACAGTAGTTTTCGTTTTGCAGAATTACAAAGTTAATTTTTTAATTATTCAATATTTAAAAAAATTTTTCATTTTTCAAATTACTTATCTCAAAATTTTCTTGCACTTTACTATGCGACAGGTATAGCCTTCATTGAGATAATAATTTAATGGATTTCATTTTAAATTTTACCAATCAACTTCTACAATATTGAAAGTACAAAGTGCTTCATTTAATATTTCTCATTTCTTTTAGAATTTAATTTCCGTTTCATATGACCATTTCAAGTAATGCTAATTCAATGGCATCTGATAAATCTCACCTGTGTTATAAATGCAAAAATCATACAATTCAATATTATCATACTTTGATTATCAGTGATGATTCAAATAAGCACATTCAAAAAAATAATTAATCTCTCTGTAATATTTTTTGTTAAAAATTTAATTTTAATACAAATGCTCTGTAAATTATCAGCTCTAACGAGGAATTATAGCAATGACATGTAACAAGAAAGTGACAAGAATGATAACTATTTCAAACGGAGCAAGCGATTTTTAATAAATACTGAATTCAATTAATAATACACATTGAAGCATAGTAAACATAATAATTTATTAAATTGCTTTGTAAACAAATTTAATTAATTTACTTTGAAATTATTCAGCAAAAAATATTAAAATACATTTACTTATTTTGTTTGCTTAAAATTTCTTAGTATTGGAAGAGAAAATAGTAAAAAAACAGTTATTTTTGTCTAATCCAACTGCTCTATAAATTCATAGCTAAATTTAGTAAATAAACTGGAATTATGCGTGCAGTACTTATTGCATTTGAAATGCAAATAATTTAGGTTAATTTAAATTTATTTCTCTTCGATTTCCGATACTCATTCTATTATTATTAAAAACAAGCAAGAGAAATCAAACAAGCCAAGACAAGTTAATTATTTGTCTGTTTATGGTCATTTGGAAACAGCTGTCTGCTCATTTTAATGAAATTTTCTCAAAAAAAACGGCAGAACTTTTCATTTCTTTAGAAAATTCAATTATATTTAAAAATCTTTTTTCCAATCTACTCATTCCATTTGCTATACAATTTTATCACATCCAACTTTGCGTTGAAAGGAAAAAACGATTAAATGAAAATGAGAAACAAAAAATGCCAGGAAGAATTGGTTAGCAACCACTAATTGCAGTAAAGCAAATATTCAGCGGAGAGAGAGAATGGTAAGAAAGTGGTGTTGGACAAGTGGATAAAAAGTTTTTTTCCTCCTTAAAAAGTGCAAACTTTTCAAGAAAATAAAATACGATTGAAAGGAAAAGATTTAATTAGATTTGCCAAGAATTCATCTTAAGTAGTTAAATAGCGAGAACTTTTCACAGTTTAAAAATATCTGCTTTTCTTCCAGATTTACAAATGCCTTTTAATAAATCTTAATGAACTTATCTTACTCATTATTACTTAGCTGGAAAAACAGCTTATTTCTTGCTTCTTGTTTTATGCATATTTTTCCAAATAACCCAAAATGTATTATATTTTCATTTTCATATAAATGCTTTAATTGTAAAAGTTAAATAATATCTTCAGTATAATTTTATGAAAACTTGAAAAACTGAGATCATCGATATTTTGATAACTGAACAATGATAAATTAGTCATATTGATTAGAACATTTGCACCCTTCTCTTTGATTATGCTATTGTCATTACTGTTAGGCTATAAAATGAATAATTTTAAGTTTAATTTATCAAATAACTTTCAATATATTCGAAAAAGAATGGGTAATGGTGAATCATCGACAAAAGAAGAGGACGGTAAACCGAAAGGAAAAGATCAGCCACGTTTGTATCAACATGTTGACATTCATGGTGGCGGTGATTTGATTTCTATTATGTGGCAAGCCAAAAATAGCAATGATTTTTCGCAAATTAATGAACTGATAGATTCAAAGGTTTGGTTTTGAGTTTAATTACAATCTTTGATAAAATTTAAATATTAAATTTTAAAATTAATTTGTTACTGAAAGATAATTAAATAGTTATGCTAAATTTTGTAAATGGCAAATTATGGCTATTCTACTGCACTATGAGGTAGAATAAACATCTTTAATTAATTTAATTGTTTAAATTGTAATTAAAGTCGAAAATGGAAGAATGTGGGTAAAAAAAGTTTCGATGGTGGGAACGAGATCAAAAGGGAATTTTCAACATAACGGGCGGGCAAATTTCGTATCTATATATTGCTTCAATTATTATTAAATTTTTATTGATTTTGTAGTAAATTTCGAAGAATTTTGAAATATTCTCAGTCAGGAGCTATATCAAATTTAAAATTTTAAAAAAAGTGAAAAATTCTTTCAATATTTTAGAAAAAATTTAATTAATGTATGTTTAATTTAATTTTAGATTAAGAATTTTATGTATAATTCGGGTAAAGGGAAAATGGTGGCAGTTTCGGAACTGGTCAAAATACGTAACAAAGAGCGTAATGCAATGTTAAGTGCATTAAAACGTAAGAAAGGTAAAGGTAAAAGCGGGCCAAATATTTTGGATGATTTCGATCAGGAAGGCGAAAATCAAGGCGATTTGAAAAAAGGTCAAATATGTATTGAAAATAGTGAAAGTAATATCTATGAAATTTATGTACTAAATTATAGAATATGAAAAGTAATTATACTACAGTAAGTATGAATGAATATGAAAAAGTGTGCCGAATACTTATGCAAGTAAATCAAAATAGGAAGTAATTTCTATTATCAGTTATTTTATCACTTGCTATCATCATGACCATTATCAATTATCACTGTTACTTTCAGCAATGAAACTTTTGGAAGGTGGAGGAAAACGTGGTGATATGGATTCGAAATATCGTGAAGTGGTGTGGAAGTTAGAGGAACGCGGTAATATGGGTGAAAATCTTGTTGGTCTGTGTTTACTGCAAGGAAACGCAATACACAATGATTTGGCTCGTCATTTAATCAAATTGTATCCGAAACTTGTGAACGATATTTTCATTAGTGAAAATTACTACGGTAACATTTTTGTCAATAATAATGTAAATTGCGGTTGTCTGTTAATTTTGAAATATTTATTTTGTCATTGGTCAGAGAAATACTATTTTCAAGTTGTACATGTATTTATCAGCATTATAATACATAAAAGTTTGAAATATTTCTGAAATGATAAGATTTTAGAAAAAGCAACGGAAGAGAGTTTGATAAATCAATATAAATATAATTAATTTAATAAAATCTCAAAAATACTTACTAAACAAATTAATATAACTGTCTACAGATGACAAGTTTTTTCTTAACAGATAATTATAGGATTATCACCTTTACATCAAGCTATAATAAATGAAGATCCGGCAATGGTCAGTTTTCTACTGCAACAAGGTGCTAATATTAATCAACGTTGTTACGGTGCTTCGTTCTGTCCCGATGATCAGAAAAGCAGTCGGACCGATTCTCTGGAGCATGAATATGTAGAACTCAGCCTGAAAACATATTACACCGGGTGAGCTAATATTATTTCAGTAATTGCCGAATACCTTTCTCTAACTATCTTTATTATTGTAATCTATTTCCAAAAAAAAATTATGCTAAAAAATGGCTTGCAAAGTTAGAGGTTTGTATATAAGTTATCGAATAGTTAAATCATTGCGTATGCAATTACTAATATTAAAATTGCGA
The DNA here is from genome assembly GCA_029876185.1 of Mansonella ozzardi. Taxonomy (NCBI): domain Eukaryota; kingdom Metazoa; phylum Nematoda; class Chromadorea; order Rhabditida; family Onchocercidae; genus Mansonella; species Mansonella ozzardi. Next base: position 52,720 of record JARVGP010000233.1, on the reverse strand, counting down.
GAAACGATGATTTTAAGTTCTAAAAAAAATGGAATCGTCGGAAAAGTTCAAATGATGGAATTTCTTCATGATTTAAAAGTTTCCGAATTATTTTTAATAATATTTTTGAGCAGATTTCTTAAAAGTTCATTTTTTCCTACATTCAGCTAACATTTTGGACTGCCACTTTGAAGTTATTTTAAGATTTAATTACGAATTAAGCCAATTGCTGGTTAAGGTTAAAACTAAAAAATTTTCCTTCAATTTTTGCTATTAATGGAATGTTGTAAATGTTTAAAGTCATTGAAATGGAAAATTTTAACAAATTTACATATTAGACGAATGTATTTTGGTGAATATCCGTTATCATTTGCGGCTTGCATCAATCAAACGGATTGTTTCCGGTTATTGGTAGCCAAAAAGGCTGATTTGAATCAGAAGGATACAAACGGAAATACGGTTCTACATCTAGCTGTAATCCATGAACAACCAGTGAATAATTCAAATTGCTTTATGCAAATTATGATTTGAATTTGCTGACATGTTCTCACACCATTAAGTTTTCAAGAGGAAAGAAAGCCAAAAAAAAATTTACACATAAATTTTTTTTTCTTAGTGTGAAGTTTTTTTTGACAAATTATTTTTGCAATTTTTTAAATTTGAAGTTTGAAACAAATTTCAATAAATAATTTTTAATCACTATCTTTTGATGAGAAATTTCATGCGCTTTTTCTTATCAGGAAATGATCAAACTATCTTACAATATGGGTGCTAAGTTACAAATAGTGAATAATCAAAATTTAACTCCACTCACTTTGGCAGCACATTTGGGAAAGAAAGAGGTAAAATGGTAATTTTGTAAAAAAAAAAAAACTCCAATTTAAAACTTTTTCTTCAACTTTAACTTTATTCATCGCAATATGATTTAGTTGCTTAATTTTTAATTAAATTCATTTTAAAACTAGTCCATTTCATATTTATCTACAATTATCAAATCTTTGCTTACTTAATCATTTGATGAATTTTTAGATATTCGAATTAATTCTAAAATTAGAAGCAGATGTTGCTTGGATATACGGTAATGCGAGCAGCTATGCCTATCCATTAGCTCGTATTGATACGATCAGTCAAGAAACAGGAGAAATGAATGAAGATAGTGCACTATCACTTACTGTTTACGGAGTAAACATCTTGTTTGTTTAATAAGCAATCTAATGCAGTTTGTTCATAAGTAATTTTATGGACCGCAGTGTCGTAGATAACATTTAAACCCCATAAGATATCCGAGATAGATTTTTTTATTTATAGACAATTATTCGCTTGTCAATTAACTAGTTTGATTAGAATTCTGATGCTGCTAATTATTGTTTTAGTTAATTTTATCTGATATTTTCTTTCTTGCTCTTTTTTCTTTTTATCCTCAGAATGTAATTTAATTTAAATTTAAGGAAACAACGAAACATTTGGATCTTCTCGATGGATTATTAGACGAATTATTGGAAGCTAAATGGAAAGCGTTCGGACGTCGATAGTAAGAATAACTTTGAAAAAAAAGAAAGAAAAAGCTTTTGAATTTGAAGGAATTAATATTGAGCAAACCAAAAAAGGGCACGCCAAAAAAATTTTTTAATTTTTCTCTTAAAAATTTCAAAATTATATATTTTTCATGAATTTAACAAATCATTTTCATCTCATCAGAATCTTTCTTATAGCCTCCAACAAAAAATCCAATAATTATTGACGATTAAATTAATGATTGATTTTTAATGATGAAAAAATTGCTGTTGCAGTTTGACATTATCATTTTCATGCTTTGTGATTTATTTTATATTTGTATTTATGGCTTTTATGTGTCGACCATTCTCCATGACAACAAAGGTTAAATTTAAATAATGGTCAATTGACCACATTATAAATACTTACTGTTGACCTCTTCTTTTGCTTAATAAATTAATGCAAATTACTAATATTATCTCAAAGCTTCTTGTTCACTACACTATTTTACCTCTATAATTTATCATTTGTCATTGATAATACAATCAATATCCAATAATTATAGGTGTTTCTACATAATGAAACCCATGATGTTAATACATCCATTCCATGCGACAGAACATCACCTAATAATACTTGTTACAATTCTACTTATACCATGCTCGATTACATGGTTCTTAAAACTACAACGTTGCAATCATTTCCATCACACGCTACAAACAAGCAAGCTGCACGGAAGCTTAAAAAATCTGGTTTAATAAACTTTTCATCAAAAATATTTGATAAAAAATTTTTTTTCAAATTTCTTATTTTATCGTATTTTCTAAATCTTATTCAAATTTCAATTTTATTGTGTAATAATTTGAAAGTTTCAAAATTTCAGAATTTTACTGAGTATGCAATTGTTTTCAGTTGATTATATCAGCAATCAAATTTTGATCCTACAAATTCAAATAATTGCCAATTTTTTCTGAAAGTTAACTTAAAAAAATAATACGTCATATCAAAAAAAAATAATACATCATAAATAAGAATGGAAAAATTTTTAAATCGATTTTAGGTCAGTAGACTAAACAAAAACTTGAAGTGAGTATGTTATAGGGTACTTGAACTTTATTGCTGAATTAATAATATAGTTGATTATTGCAATTGTTAATGATTTTTCAAATATTAAAGATTTAAATTTTGTTAGAAGAAATTTGGTATCATGTCGATAATTGCCATTTATGGAGATATAGTGGTTTAGGATGGCAACAATACGTAAGTTTATGAAATGGATCAAAAGAAAATGTTACAAAGTTTTTCACTGATTAATATCAAATCATTACTTTCTCAAATCAGTTGTACACGTCAGCAATTCTGAACCACATGCCTTTTTTGAATCTTTCAGTAAACTGTGCAAGAAATATTAGCATTGAATTGTAATAGTAAAATTGAATAGTGAGCAATAAAATAGTGGAATGTAATTTCAAAATAGATGGAAGCTAAGAAACATAAATTAATTATTTAACAAGGTATTTTGCTTAATTAATTGCTAATTAATGTTCTAGTCCATGACTTGTAAATTTAAAATAAAATTGTCATAATGGCCTAGAACAATATGCTGAAGATTGTGGGATATTTTAAAATTAAAATTTCCTAATTTATTTTGAATTTCTGAAATGAATTAGGTTCGATTAATTGCTGAACAAATGGTACTGTTGATGGTATTTCTTCAAATCATCTGTGATGTAATCGATATAAGAAATGTTGGCCGGAAACGCTGGTGGCGGGTTATGGTATTTCATTCTGTTCAGTTACACAGATTCCACAAGAAGAAAAAATAACTTCAAAATCTTTTCTTTGGAGAAATTTTTAAATGATTTTAAAAGATAAATTTACAGTAGTTATGTGAATTTTTTTCTTTTAACATAATTTTAAAATTTAAAAAAAAGCTTAAATTTTTCATTTCGAAAAATTTTTGTGAATGAATTCAATTGCATTTCAGAAATCATTTCCGGCTAAAATTGCTTACAAAATTTCATTTATTTTTATAATATTAATTGTTCCAATACGACTAGCATGTGCACTGTGTTCATCAATGCTTCTTTTGGAAAACATTCTCTCATTGATGGTCGTCCTGTTAACTGGAGTGCATTTCCTATTTTATACAAGGAAGTTTCTTTCTTCTTTTTTGATTCAATTTGAAACAGCGACTTAAATGAAGCCCATTTATCATTACTGTGAAATTTTTCAAACAGTTGAAAATTATTTGCCATCATTGATGCAATATTCAGAATAAAATTTGAATTTGTGTAACAATTTAGAGCTTTAAAATTTATTGGACCATTCGTTTTAATGATTTATACCATACTTTCGCGTGATATAAGCCGTTTTATGATCATTTATTCGATATTTCTCATCGGATTCTCTCAATGTTTGTTAATTTCCAATTTAAAAAATATTCAGCAATTTTTATTCGCAAAATACTTTTATTATTTTTTAAAAAATTCAAATTTAAAAGCAAAAACGAAATATTACATGCGGGAAATTCTGACCATGCCCATTGTTTTACTTATTGCTTCTCTATATGTTGCACCGATTCAATCATCGGATACATGAGCCCAAGGCTTCGCAAAAATAAAACAATGCATAGTTTTGTAGAAGTCAAAAATTTAAGCGAACTAAAATGTCGTTTATTCATTGCTAACATCTATTTCTGCTATTACTTTTCGCTTTATTGATTTTGCTGTACAAAATTTTTACCTTATTCTTCCTGCTATTTATTTAACATTTCTAAAATAAATTAATATTTTATGCGAAATCAAAAATGTTTCATCTTTAAAGACTATTATTTAAATATATGAATGCACTTATTGGAGTGGTTGTCGCAGTAAATGCATTTGTTGATGAAATTTTATCAAGAAGTATTTATTTTGAACTATAGAATTGTTTAATTTCTGTCTTTTTTCAAGCATTCTATGTGATTTTTGGAGCTTGTGAACGAGCAAGTAAAGAGAAATACGGTATTGGATCAACCCGCTGGGAGAATATCTTGGACACACCATTTGAGGCCATTTTGAGATTGTTCATAATGACCATTGGTGAATTTACCATATTTTATCGATCGTTGAATACATGTGAGGAACGGATGATGCAGATGATTGGTAAGGTATGGTTTGTATGTTTTGAATTTCATGAAAATTTAATTGAAAAATAGCGGCAAGGCACACGAAATAGTATCTGAATTTATGGCAGTTACTCACTTTTATTTCAAAAGAAGAAGAAAACAAAAATAATGAAAGTTGTTTTTAATTAATAAAAACAGAATCAGAAAGTTTAAGTTTAATTTCGAAATTTGAAATTAATTAAAATACGAATCTTTGGTCATTTAATGTCCTGCATTCATGCATACATCTGTGTATCTGCGTGTGTATGTATGTGTATGTATGCCTGATTTGTGTGTGTTAATAATCTATTCAGCAAAATTTTACATAATTTTTTAATTCTTAAAAGTTGATTAATGATTAAAAAAATAATTCCAAAGGCGGAATATCTTTCTTATAATTTGGTTTGTGTGATTAATTAATGATACGCTTTAAATTAAAATAATGCTTTTTTGATTACAGTTTTTGTTCACTATATTTGAATTATTTATTAGCATTATGCAATTTAATTTATTAATTGCTATGATGACACGAACTTATGAAACTATTTCAAGAACGTCAACTGAATGGAAAAGACAAGTTTGTTTTACAATGTTTGCTTAATGATTCTTGAAATAATTAACAAATAATCTATGATAAATTAATTAATAGACTACGTGAAATATCTGTCAATCTCTTGATTCAATTATTTCATTTCATTAAATCTATTATAAAAATTCTGCATATTTTAAAAATTTTTCAAATTTTTTCTTTCTTATCCATTTCTATTCTTTGTTATTATCAAAAGATGGGCAAAGATAAAATAAAATTAAAGCGCTACTATCTCATTAATTTTAATTTCTGATTTCTGTAATAATTCAATGAACTTATTTTTGATTACAGTGGGCTCAGGTAATACTATTCTTGGAGTTATCATTGAAACCAAAAGAGCGTCTTATTGCAATGCTGAAATATTCTCGTCCTATTGGTACGGACAAAACAAAACGCTCATTTGTTGTTGCCAGAAAGACTACGGTCTGTTCGTCTCTTCCTATGCTACTAGCGACTTATAAAAATAAATAAATTACAGTAAATAAACACTGAAAAAATTTGGAATTCTCAAATAAATTTTATAGTGATGAAAATAAAGGAATAATTGAGTAAATTTGAAACTAATTAATTTCCCTAAAATTAAACGCGCTTCATTTTTAATTCCAATTTAATGCCAAGCTCTTAATTTCATCTCAATGGACGCTGTTACTTGTCTTTCATTTTAATATTATTTTTCTTTGAGCCGACTCTGTTCTCATCGCTTTCAAATTCACACTAGCACTGATTTTCGGAATAAATTCTCTTTTAGCAAGAAAAGTATCGACCTAATTTACTTGTTAATAATTCTAGAGTGAATCAATGTCACAGACTGAAAAGCAATTACTTGAACAGCAAGAACGTGATTTACGTGAAGAAAGACGAGCTCTACTAAAGAGACGTTTGAAGGTTGGCTAAACTACTTTAATAAAAAGTTAATGCATTTTTTGCAGCAGAAAGATAACAAAAAAACCATTAGCTAAGGAAAGATTTTTGCAAAAATTATTTTTTATGTAATTTAAATTAAACTTAATTTATGTTTAAATTTGATAAAGCTCATTCAAATCTACAGGATTTTGCCCATACACCCAATGATCGAAGACCGTTGACATCATATTTGTCAACGTCAAGAAAAGAAGATGAGAAGAGCTGAGAAGCAACACTATACTTGGAGCATTACCATTAATTAGCATATTCAGTTTAAACTTCGTTAATCCTAACTTGTATTAAAAGCATATCAAATGAAATAGATATTTGGTTTCAATTTTAAAATTTTCCTCATAATTGGAAAAGTTTTCAAAATTTCAATTATATGAAAAAAGCTGAAAAATATGTAAACTAAGACAAATTTGTTCACCAAATTTTTAATGTACTTTTTTGCATTATTATATTGAATTTAAAATCTCAACATTTCAACTAATAGATGATATCGATAACTAACATAAAGATATACTCAAAACAAACAAACAAAAAAAAAAACTGAAATGTCCAATGTTCTTAATAATTTGTTCCATTTACTAAAACGGTTTTCATCTGCAAAATTGAAATTTTTTCGATTCAGAGACTTACCTTTGTAATTTTTGCCAAAGTCACTTCATTGAATTCGTCGTTTTCAGTATATTTAAATTTCCACTGTGTCCATTCACATTTTTTCTTTTCCAACCGTTGTGGTCCTCACTATAGTTCATATTCTCTGAGTTTAATTGTTTGAAGTCCCCTGATAGCCATTCCACTAGATTATATTTGCTTGGATATATCGAAATATAAAATATAAAATCGAAATATAAAACCTTTAATATTTCTTCAACTCAACTGTACAACTAGTGCAATTAATTTTGAATAATTTTTAATGTAAAATAGTACAATCTGATGGGAATGTTGCTGATACATCATTCAGTTCTACATGCTTCAGTACGCACGGCTCTTACTCCAATGTAGATAATTCAAGTCTCGGCACAGATCAAGGACACTAATCAACGGCCGCAAACTCAAGCAATTTTCTTCACTGTCATTTTCATATAAACTATTCTAAAATATCATTTAAAAAAACTAAAAATTATCTTTCTAATGAAATTATTTTAAAATCACTCACTGTTCCTGCAATACAATTTACACAGTCTTTTTTTCGATGCTGAATATCACTTAAGCAACAATAATTAGCCATGGGTCAAGCAGTGTGTCATAGTTTGTACTTGAGAAGCAGAAAGCTTTCTGTCTGCTTCATTATGAGATTGCCTTCAAGAAATAACAGAAGAAGAAATATGTATATAGTAATCGATTATAACAATGTTTTTGCCTACTCATTAAACTTGTCATAATGACGGAAGAAAACAAAGAAAATAAGATTGAAATTTTAAATGGACAAGTAGAAAAATCTGAAGGATCTCTTTCGAAAAAACAATAAACAAATAGTCTTGACAAAACTCCATCAAATTCCATCTAGTCATTGGGTTTTGCAAAGATTTTTGCTTACTTTCTGCAATAACAGAACATAAGAGATTTGTCAATTGCACTAAAATAACTTTCAAAAATTGAAATTTGAATAATTCACAAGATAGTCAAAGCGTTTATTTTTAAATTCGAGTTGCAGTAATTTGAGGGAAATAAAAAATTTGATTTTGGGCATCAGGAAATTAAATCTTCAAAGAATTAGTTACTTTTTTATGGAAACAACATTACTGATAAATTGTTAAAAATAAAATAAGTGGTAGTTAAATTTAGTTTCATACGTATCATTTATTATTGATTTACATATTTTAGACTTTGATTGAAATAGTTTTAAAAATAAATTGGAAATAGAGCCATAAGTTTGGTTGAAATGCTTCCATAAATTCTATTCTATTCAATTTTAGTTCCAAACTAGGTATTAGTTGAATTACATATTTCATTATGTAATTTCTTCAGTTCCAAAATGCTCGTTTAAATTTAATCCGTTCATGTTGCCAGCACCGGCGCTTACCATTATCTGCAAAGAATTTGCAAAATTTTTATCATAATGCAATATAATCAGTGCTGCCAAATCTATTTAGACAATAGCAAGTTAGTTACAAGTAAGACAAGTTGATACTTCACACTTCGGTGTTTCTTGAATTGTGTATCAGAAATTAGAAGGTTTTTTATCTGTCTGCTGCGTCATGAAATAGCTATCAGACAAGTGACGGAGGATGAAATTTTTTCACAAAAAATCAGAAAAAATGCCGTCGGAAATTTGATGTCGAGAATAAAATGGCAAAAGCGCTTGCAAACATAGCAGTTAAGTAAATAACGTTGGATTCTAGCTTGGTAATTCATTTTTTCTGCTGAAGTAAACTTTTTAAGATGGCTTCTTATCAATAAAAATACGGACAAATGGTTCTATAAATTTAGAAGGGAATCCGATGGCTCTCGGGGAAATATTCTTGACTTGAAGTGATGGTAAACAAAATATTGTTATTGTCACTTTGTATACTTAACTTAATACTTTAATTTCTTTTCTCTCTCTCTCCCATGTAATATAAGCAGTAATGAATGATGGTCCAATCTTGACAAATTAAGAATGTCGGAACACTAACAGAAGAAATTAAAGGACTAAAATCAAACGTAGAAAAAGAAAAAATCGAAAAATCGCTTCCAAAGATTGGTTTTGCAGCAGAAATGAATACACACTCGATGAAGATGCGACATAATTCTTTTTGAAATATGTTTGAAATCGCTATTCGTAAAATCTACTTTTTCCAGAATCGCATTTTAAGTTCAGCAAAACTGATTTGAAATATGACAAAATTGATATTATATCTGCATTTGTCATCAATTGCAGCAGAAATGATTTGGGACTGTATCAACAACTGTCGGAAAAATCTAAATAAATTATATTACAAAGTCGTAATAATGAGATAAATGGATCTTATTTTAACAACTGATTCGGAAAATTATATTTAATTTACCTATTATATTCAATTGACGATTTCATTAACATTTTCTTAAAATTGTTTTCCTTATAACTAACATATTTGGTGATTTCAGAACTCTAAATTATTGTCTAATTACTTGACAGTCTCTGATCTCGAAAATATTCTGCATGTAAATCATAGGAAATTGTTTCATTATGTTCAGTTCAATTTTCAAATCATCATTCGACTGAATCTTATTGATTGTGACAATTTCTATAAACAAGTGCCTTTATACCTGCATTTTTCCCGTATTTTTGCTACATCCCTGTATTTTTGTTAAGCAACGAGCTACCTCATCGTCTACAATCTACAAATCAGAGAAAATTTTTCAAGACAGTAATTACAAAAGACCAAGACCACGGTCTACCGGGACTGCGAGACTAATGAGAAAACGGAGACGGAGAAGAGAGGGCGGATAAGACGGACCAAAGAGATAAAGGAAGAAAACGGTACAACGGGACCAGCGGGATCAGCAGGAGTGGCAGGAGCAAAAGTTGGATCACCAAGGAGAGAATTTACTATGAATGCGGAACAGTATCAATGATGAAAGAGAAAGACTACCTGTTTTAATGGAGAAGGCATTCTTGCTTAATAAAATGATACATTGTACAAAATGAAATTCGCATACCCATAAATGAATCAATCAATGAAGATTGACGATCATATCCACAGTATGAAATATCATTTAGCTAACATTGGGTAACCACTTGGGAATAGTAGAAGCCAAGTTTTTCAATATGTCATGACTCGAGTTTTAGAGATTAGGAAACTTTGTATGTCTATCGTGAAATTATCTTTAAAAAAACATCTGAGCATCAAATATATTTAAATTCCGATCAATTATCAATAGAGCTGACAGACTTTTTCATATTCTTTGTGTCAGTATAGAAACGAAATTATAATTTAAATTTTTGAAAAAATTATCTTTTGAAATATATAAAACAATTAAATTGTCCACTTCGATTTGTTGAGCTGAAAAAAATGGCGCATTATTTATTACATTGTTGTTTATATAATCAAAATAGATGACAATTTATCAATTGCAAATTTATTTTATATTAGCCAGTTACTAAATTATCGTTTCAAAATTTGTAATTTCAATTTACGTCATAAAATTGTTAAGCAATAATTGTCATTCGAGTACATAGTTACTGAATCAAATCTAATATTTAAGTGCTTTCTTTAAAAATAAAATTTCTTTAAAATTTTCTTTAAAAAATTTCTTTAAAATTGGAAATTATTGAATTTCATGCAATCGGCGATAAGTTTTTCTTTCAAATATCAAAATTTTGACTCTGCGGTAGATTTAAATCTAATTCTTCACGATACATTCTATCCAGGACATCTTTAAATTTATCTGTGAGTTTCATTCGCATAATTTTTAATGTTGGTGTCAGCAATCCGTCCTCAATTGCAAATTCATCCTCCAGCAGATGTATATTTCTAATTTGTTCAATACTGCTTAATCCTTTACTGTCACCGAATTTTCGCAGCTTCGTCAGAAAATATTGTCGCACATTTCGATCTGCGAGATATTCTTTTACTGACAATTGACATTTTGTTGCGTAATCTCCGAACTCAGTCTGTGAAAAATAAAAATTATAACTTTTAGAGAGTTTTTTAAATTTTAAATTTCTAGAAATGACTAATTTTATTTTCCTCATTTACCTTTCTCTAATTTTAGATCTTTTTTTTTGAAAGCATAAATCGAAACTTTGAAAATTTTCAAAAAAAACGCAAAAAATTACCTTTTTATCTGATTTTTGAAAATCAGCGCGAAGTTTTTCAACATCAACAACGGCAATAGCTATCAAGTATTCATGAATACTTGATCCGTAAATGAAAATCTGAAATGAAAATTCCCTTTTTCTCTTTCTCAATAAGTACGCTTTTTAATCAACCACGTAGACGTCCATTTGGAAAAAAATCTAGAATTTATAAGACAAATTCACGAGTTTTTAGAAACATCAAATTTTTAAGTAACACTGTTATTTCAAAATGAATCTGTTTTAAAAAAATTTTGCAAGAATTTTGAAAGAAAAACTTTGTTTCTTTAAATAAATTCTTTTACTTTCTTTTCCCTTTTGCGCGAGACTTACTTGTTTCACTAAAGGATGTTGCAAGTAGATATTTTCAATTTGCTCAGGTGAGACAAAATCAGCTTGTGCTAATTTGAATAAATTATTTTTCCGACCAATAATACACAACGAACCGTTGGGTAACCACATTCCAATGTCACCGGTATGTAACCAACCCTGCAAACGAGAATTACAAGAAAGGGAAAAAAATTTGATAAATCATTCGTAATCATTTCAAAATTTGCAATGGCAAAGTACCAATGTCGATTTTTGCATGATTAACCTCTTGATCTACTGTTTGTGATGTAAGTTCTGGATCGTCAAAATATCCATTCATAAGACCAGCACCGCGGAAACAGACTTCACCGGCATCATCTTCTGCACTATATCCCATTTCTTTCACGTCTACTAATTTCACCTAAATGTTACAGTTCAGTGAGGTATATCATGGATTCAAGTCAACTCTTACTTGAAACGTTCATTTGTTTTAAGAATAAAAGCAAATATCTTGCAAGAAATAAAAAATTGACTTGAACCCAAACAGCTGGCCCACCAACATGTCCAGCAACCGTGTCAAATGGTAACGATATAGTGGCAGCTGCGGAACACTCTGTTTGACCATAACTATAAGAAATTTTGCAATTTAATTCGAATTATTTCATGTGATTAAATATATTTGTTTCTTAGTTGTACATTTTTGACAAATTTGAAAAACTGTTAAATTTGAAAAGGCGATTTCAAAGAATTAATGGATTCTCGGTTCTTACCCTTCAAACACTAAACATCCATAAGCAATGCGTGAAAAATTCATCACATCGGTGGAAACTGGTGCACCACCACATGTAATTAATCGCAACTGACCGCCAAAAAAAGCCCGAATTCTTTTGAAAACTATTTTATCCCATATTGTTTTGAAACATAGTTGTCCATTTGCTAATTGCCGTAATTTATACTGAATATTTGTATTTAACAAATTTTCAATTGACGTAAATTTTCATGGAATATATTCTAAATATAATTATAGACTGAAGTTAAAAAAATTAATCAAAAAGTGCTCAAAAAAACTTTTTCAATTTTTCATCAATGAGTTATAATCCCTCTCTAACAAGTGGCTTAAATTACCAAATCTCTTAATTTTTTCAAGTATTAAATTAATCAATTAGAAGCACATACTTTTAATGCTATGGAAAAAATAAAACGTTTGATAACATTTTGCCTTCTAACGTTATCCATCACCATTTCATGATAACGATTCAACAACCGTGGAACAAAAGCTACAATTGTTGGCTGTAACAATCTCATATCATGAACTAATCGTTTTGGATCACCACCAAATATACCAATGCGACCACCGGTATAAATAATAAATGCCTAAATCGATTTATTTATTTACTTTTAGTCAACCTAATAAAATCCACATAGCAATGATATGGTTGAAAATTTGTAAGAAATTTCATTTGTGACTTGAAAGTTTTTAATAATTTGAGTTTTTAAAGAATTTCAAAATTTTGTCAAAACTTCAAAAACTATTACCAGCGAAAAAAGCAGAACAAAAAAAAGAAAAACGATTAATTTGTTGACCTGAAGTATTTGCTCATAAATATGGGCAAGTGATAGAAATGATAAATACACATCGTTGTGATCGAAAACGATGTCATGAGGTGGTAAACACCACTGGACATATAGTCCACTCATTGAAACTAGTATTGCTCGATGTGACAATTGGACACCTTTGGGGGTACCTGAAGCTCAACTCAAGTGCGGTTTGGTGACATTTCAAGCTCAGATGCTATATGACATAGAAATATCTAAATATTATTTGGTCGTATTCGACATATATTTGATATAAATACACTATAGAGATATCATAACAGTATTGTTTATTACTTTACAAAAATTAAAAACAACAATTAATTTAATCCTTTGTGAATTTGTACTAAATGAAGAATTGTTAAAATAGTATGTGCAACCTGTAGTGCCACTGGTATGACAAATGATATAAATATTGGATGGCGATGGAGGTGTTACTGGTTTTAAATGTTTCTCACCAAGTTCCACTATATAATGCCAATCGTAAACCTGAAATTGTCAGATTAATTGATCAACATTTTTAAATTTTTTATTGAACATTTAATTTTATAAAGAAGTCATTCAACAAAATACCTCAATTTCTGAGTGTTCGCAGAATTCTCGGTCAATTTTCTCTTTCGAATCATTAAAAATAATAATTTTTTTTAGCGTTTTAAGCTTCTTTCGTTGAATTTCAACGACCAATTTATTGGCTCGCTCGATAGTATCACAAAAGATTAGCTCCAAATTGCATCGATCAATGATTGTGCTGCAATCATTGAATTTTAATTTTAGGAAAGGGAACTGCTGTGCTATAAATCAAGCCTGAAGTCAACTTCAGCTATAGCTTGTTGGTTATTTTTGAATTTAAAATCAAATTCTATAAACTTTCAATTCAACAAATTTGAAATTCATTTGCTAAAATAATTTCCATTTTGATTTATAATTTTGGGTTATTGCACTCACCACTGAATCTCTACATTATAGTTGTAATACAATGGCACATGTACAATGGAATAATTTATCAAAGCATTTTGAGCAATTATATAACGAGCCGAATTGAGGCCAGCTATACCAATTCTGCTTGTTTCGCCTGCATTAATGCCAAGCTGTAGTAAGGCAGAACCAACCTTATGTGATTCGATATATACCTATAGAATATCATTGCAAATTAGCATATTTTATGTTAACCAAACTTTTTGCTAAATTAATTCAAATAATCGAAGTAAATTTATTGAAAGAAATTAATAGGATCTTTCTCTATATATTTCTTCGAGATTATCAAATGAATATAATTTATTAAATGACAAAAAAAAGGACAAAAGTCGCCGAGGAAGTAACAACCTGCTTGTATTTCATCCATTCATATGTACCGTTTCTTGTTTGTTCACCAATAAAGTCGCCATTACTTGTTAGCCAAATAGCTCGTTGTAATAATTCAAACATTGTTGTTACATTGCCATCCGGTGGGCATTCCAATAATTCTGCGACAGATAAATATTAGTTTGATGATTCGCTCTTATTGCGACTGTTTTTCAGTTAATTTAAACTAAGAAAAAAATTGACATCTATGAAATCTTAAAGAATTCCTTATACTGAACAATTTGCAATAATTAATTTTTTAATATTTTAATGAAATAAAAATCAAATTATTTCTTCAACTTTCTCAACCTTTAATTTACTTTTCTTCAATTGATCTTTTAATCAATCTTCTTTTAAAATTCCTTAATTCTTCATTTTGATAATTATCACTTTTACATTGCTTGATTCTCAAATTCAAGGAATCACTTTTATCACGGAATGATTAGTTTTAATCATTTGCATATATTTCAGTTATATCCTTAATGTTTTATTGAAATAATTTTTTCGTTTGTTGAACATAGATAGAAAATTTTAACTTGCATTCATTTTTAAATTTAAATGATTTGGTCATAGCTTCCACCACAGAAAATTTTTCCCATATTTCAGTTCCAAAAAGAGAGTATGAATAAAACAAAAGAAAAGGAGGAAAACAAAACATGATGAATTGCATAAACCTACCATTTTCACGCATTAAAACCGATTCATGGATTCTTTCCGGACCAGGAATTACCCTTGAATAAGCTTGAAAGCGCGGAAACTTTGTTGATATTATACGATAATTAGTTGACATTTAACTAGTGCAGAAGATTAACGTGATGATAGAAATGTCACAGTTAAATTGTCGCAATTAACGGAAGAGAGTTGTATTTTGTTTTACAAATTAATGTCATACATTATTGTCAACCTACTTCTGTCACTACTGCATTCTCGCTTCCGTCTCGTAGCTCGTCTGATATATCATTATCTGTTTTCTCTATCACTACGATGATCGATGATCTATACTACTCACAATTTATTATTACAGCATGTTTTCCTATATAACCGAAGGAAACTTGCTTACTCTGTAAACCTTCAAATTTCCAAATATTTTCGCTTCATTTTCTCACAAAATAATTTCGATAAGTAAATCAATACTTTTATTTGAAAACAAAATGCAAAATAGTAAACTGACTTTTAACAATGAAAAATTCTAATTTTCAAAACAAGATGATAAAAATTAGAATCTTGAATTTTAAAGTCAATCTTAACTTCTAAACCTGAATTTTTTTCGAAGTTTATAAAATGCGTGTCAGTTTGGATAAGTTTGTAAAAAAGAAATATCGAATAAGTCTTAATTTACACTATTGAAATCATTGAAATTATTGTGATGAGACACTGAAGCAACCGATTGTTATTATTGGTTGTTGTATGTCATTGTTCACAATAGCTTGTGACAGCTATTTCACCAAGAATTCGAATAGCGATTATTATTACAAGTTTTTGTATGTCCGAAACTAGAAGTGCACTTTTCGGCTGTTATTACCAACATTCTCAACATCATTGCCATTATTACTATTAGTTCATTAAATCAACTAGTCAATGCTTTCAATGAATGTTGTCGTCTCTTTTTTCTTAAGTATTTTCGAAACAAAGAAATTGTATATTTCAATGCTTATTTTTGAACATTAAAAATATTATCACTGTGCATTTTTTTTTTTTTGAAAAATTTTTTGTAAACTTAATTTTGGAAAATTTCGAAAATTTCATGGTATAGTTGTTATGCACACTGATCCATTGTTGAAGAACACATAAAACTTGCATGACAGACAAATGCCAGTAGGGATGAATGATACTTTGCGATTAATCAAATCATTTCAATTGTCATTTGAAGAATGCATTTTGAATCAATCATGCAAAAGATGATTGATAATTATTCATTAAAATCATCATTAGATATTGATTAAATCATTTATAACCATATGACAAATTTTTTCTGGTAATTGTTGATAAAAAGTAGTGATAATTGATAACAATGCGTGGATTAGTTTCATTTTCTTTTTTGAAAAATTTTACATTAACAGATAGCAAAGAAATTAGGAAGTTTCATATTAATAGATTACAATATTTTAAAATAATAAAATAAAATGCAAGAAGTTCGAATACTGCAGAAATAGCAGAAAGAGAGAGAGATGAGTACATCCATCAAAGAAATAAATTTTGAAAAAACAAAAGAATGAAACATTGTCTTATTTATTTGACAAGAACTGAAGTGAACAACTGTAAGAAATTTAAAAGTTTACAAAAAGAATTAATTAATTGTTATTTCAATTTTGATCTTTTTCATTTGTAATAAGCCGCTAAAATTTTTCGTTTGTCTTACTGCAGCACTATTAAAGCAAACAACTACCAAATTGTTGTTATATACATTCAGTTGTTTAAGTGAAAAGATGTCGTCGAAAATGTGACAGGGATATGAATACATAAATGTAGCTTTCATTTCTTCATTATTTTCTTATACTGCTCATCGATGATTTATAAATAGTCCTGCAAATTCCCTTTGCCGTTGCAATTTGACTAACGAAACAGTGAATGAGTCAACGAAATTACTGCATAATATAAATTAGCAAAAAAAATTAAATTTTTAAGGAAAAAAAAGAGGAGAAAATTAACCACTGAACCTGTTCTTTCTAGATTATTTTAGATGTATTACTGTTAATAAGAACCATCTAGATTTTAGCTGCATTTTCCAAAATATTTTCCAAGCATACAGATATCATTTTATTGTAATATTGCATAGAGTTTCTTGAGTTTTGAAAGTATTCTAAATAATATGTGAAGGAGTTTTTCCTTCTTTTTCAGGAAGAAATAAAAAAAGAATTGTATTACTAGCTAGAAAGGACAGGTTGTACTATTAGCTAAAAAAGACAATTATACTACTAGCTAGAAAGGACAATTGTACTACTAGCTAGAAAGGACCATTGCACTTCTAGCTTTAAAGGACAATTGCATTACTAGCTAGAAAGGACAGGTTTCAGTATTAGCTAGAAAAGACAATTATAATACTAGCTATAAAGGACAATTGCATTACTAGCTAGAAAGGACAGTGAATAAGTTTGAAGCATTATTAGGTAAACATTGCTTGCTAAATTAGCAAAATATTAAGAACTAGATGAAAAAGGATCAAAGATTCAGTGATAGAACAATTTCTTCCTTAACATTTAAATTGTAATTTAAGCAAAAAAAATCTGTAATTCGTTACAGAAAAAATATCAAACTTCTAATGCAAAATACATAAAGAATGTTAATTAGCATGAGAAATAAAATTTGGTAAATGAGAAAAAGAAAAAAAAGTTTAAAAATGATTATATAAATTACATAGAAGTTTTTTGCTTGTTTTTTCTGACATCAAATGTCAAGAAGTTCATTATCTTATCATTGAGACTTTGACCAGTGACTAGCTCTATTTTAAAATGGAGACATTAAATGATGGAAAAAAACGAAAAAGAAATTTTAATTGAAATTTAGAAACTGTAAGGCCTAATTTTCTTTTCCGAAGGTAACTTCGAACATTCTGGTACAAATTAGATTTGAAAAAATGAAAATGCTAAAATAAGACTTTCATTTACATAAACGGTACAAGTCAATTTCGATCAATTGTAAGTACAAATTTCAATAAACTTTCGTATTGTACTGAAAATCGAATGACGTAATTAATAAAAGTATTACTCCAAATATTTTTTCTAAAGCCAATATTATGATTTTTTCCCGCACTAATTAAATTCAAACATTTGTACTGCTATAACATATTGAAAGATACACATATCATTCGTAGAGGTGGAGTTCATAAGTGATTATTGTTAGAACAATAATAATTAACTTTTGTCTAAAACTGCTTTAGCATGTATGGATGTAAGTAACGAAGAAAACATCACTCACATTGAATCATCACATCGTGTCGGTGCTATGAATTAAAGCCTTCGAGAATATATTTAAGACAAAATTGGAAAAATTTCTTAAATAGATTTTCTACTTTGTCATTGTAACGATCCTGTAATGTTTCGCTGATCATATGCAAGAATGGCCCTTCCAATAATTGAAATTCGCTACCGTCCATTCCATTTACCTGTTATAGTTGAATAGTTAAATAGAAATTATAACATCAAAAAAAAAAAAAAAGAAAGGCCTATAAAAATAATTACGTATTATATTCAGAGAATAGTATTTTATGGAGATCATTAAAAATCAAAAAAATTCAATTTTTTTCTATAAGTAAACGATAGCAATGATTCATCATTTATAAATAACATATCAATGATTCATCATTTATAAATAACAAGATTCATTTAGACTAGCTTAAATATGTATAAATTTAAAATTCGTCAAAACATTTTTTGGAAAGATTGAGTTAAAATAATTTATCACATATTCGAAGTATTTCATCTCAATAATCATTGAACAAATGATTGTAGGTTAATGTCAGTGATTTAGTGACAACTATAAGTTATAAGTTTTATAAGTTTCAAAATTATAAGTTTCAAAATTATAAGTTTCAGTCATTCGTTCTATTGCTTAAATTAACTTTAAATGAGTTCTTAAAAAGTTTCTTGAGTTTCAATTTCTAAAAGATAATTTAAATGCTTTTAAAATTATCATAATCTTTTTCTACTAGTTTCCAAATAAATCGCTAAATCTATTACCAAACTATGATTTAATTAGCTTTGTTTATATTAATAGACATTCGTTTATTTACATTTGATTATTTTGACAAATTTACGACAATTTAAAAATTTCCGCGAAAGAATTTAACAAAACAAAATCAAAAATTGCAGTCAAACCTCCAGTCTTCTTTGCCATATTCTTCTGCTTTTTTTGCGTTAATTCCTATTTTTGACCTTTTTGGATATTTTCATTTGTATAATTTATGAAAATTTAAAAAACAAGATTTACATTTTTCCTATGCATTCTACCAACAGCTTTAAGCCGTGTGCAAGCATCCGACACGTCTCCTGGTTTTTCTTCAACTGTCGTTATTACATCATCAAATACCTGTAAGATGGAAAATTCATTTTTTCATATGCAAAATTTTTCCTATTGCGCAAATGTTAACCTTCAAATAATTGGCTGCAGTCAGTTCGAGCCCGGGATCCACCGTTTCGGCATTCACCGTATTCACGTCAATATTTTTCAGTTTAGGATATTTCTCCTTGTTATCTGGATTTTCCTTCAAGTATCTGCAATCGAATTCTTCATTTATTATAGCTATTATTATCATTATTATTATTACTTTTGCTGACAAATTATCGTAAGCATATAATTAATAATAGATTCAAACGTTTTTCACTTTTCCTCTTTCTTGTGAATAGAAATTAAGAATTAAGAAAAGTTACAAAAATTATACTCCAATATGATCAGAAGTGGAAATTCCATCATAGTGTTATTTTTGAAATTATTTTAATTAATTTGGAATTACTTGTAAATATATAAATTATTTGTAGCATATTAAACATTATAATATTACTTGAGGTAATTTTAAAGGAGCAAATAACTGACGTAAATTGGCTGAAATATAGAAATCAAAAAGTTATAAAATCAAGTTTCAAGGAAAATTTAAATTTGTTAATTGACATACTGTTTGCTCGAAAAATGTTGCATTTCCAAAATAAATGTTATCGAAAAACTCGAAAAACAAGAATAATCATTATTTAATTTTAATTAAAAAACACTAGCTGTTTGATTGATATAAAAATTATAATATAATTTCAATATAATCTGATTTGTACAACAAAAAGATGAAAAAGGAATTTATATTTTTGCCATAAAATTTATAACAAATGGAAAATTGTTGGATTAATTTCACAATAATTTCATTCTAAAAGATTTACGTTTTTAAATCATTTAAGTATTATTAAATAAGCATTTCTAACATCTACATTATAAAAATATATTGTCACTGTTTTAGTGCTTAAAGCTGTGGCATAATTTTATATTTTTTATGCATTTTTGCAAATATATCAAATAATTAATTAATTGATTGTATTTGACGATAGAAAACTTTTTTCTCTTGATTTCTTGTCAATATTCATTGTAAAAAAGACTGTCAACATGTTTAATTTATTTTGATTTTTTCTTCTGAACTTTTTTGCAAGCAAATATGTAAAGCTATGATGACATACTTTGATAATGTAGAGGATTTAGAATGGTTGTCAAAGAATGCTTCAATAATTTCAAGATGAAAATTTTTTGAAATGAAATTGTAATAAAATTAATGCAACAATGTGCCATTTGTTATAATTTTTACGAAAAAATTTTCTCATAAAATTTTCCAATTATATTGCGATCTTTTTCAAATATGGCGAAAATTCAAATTTAAAAAACAATGCTGCACGACTGATTTATGCAAGCAAACTCTTTTTCAGTGTTCTACCATAAAAATGCCACCAAAACTGTATTGAAATTCTTATTCCAAGTCATATCTACTGCCGATTAATTCTAAATAATTTACGATGAATCGTACCACTTATTGAAATTTTTTGAACAACTATAATTTATGGAATTAAGTTTAGAATTAAAATAAAAAAAAAGCTTATCAAATCAATGGTAGTTAACTGTTATAAATTGTGTCATTGGTAATTTTATAAACTACCAACTTAGCAATTATTATTTTGGCGCAATCACGCTCATTTCGCCTTATAGTTTTCCAATAATTCTTCAATGTGAATAATTCTCGAAAATTTGGAAATGGTAGTCGTGGATCCACCTTGTGCTCATCACTTTCAGTTCCAGCATTACCACCACCACCACCGCCATTATCACGACCAGCACCACCACTGGCTAAATTATGCGAATGAGCAGATACACTACTTCCAGAACCCATAAAAGTTTTGGGAGATTAAGTAGCTAATAGCTCGAAACACTAGTTCACTTGACCTTTAGAATTTCCCATCGGTATCGAATTTTTCATCAGCTTATTTCTTCCATTAACAAAAATGATAATATTTCAGTCAAGAATACTTAATATGGCAAAGAATTTTCAGTATTGCAATATATCGCTATTTTGTTACAAGGAATGGATTTAAGAAATTATCAATTATCAATTATTGGTTATTTGAACTAGAAGGAAATAAAATAAAGCGCAAGCAAGAATATTTAATTTTGTTTCAAAATGCTTTATGCTGTTTAAACAAAATTTTGTAAATTTAGCAGTTTATGAATAAATAATCAGTAAATTTCAATAAATAACTGAATAACGCTGTTTTGTGAATTTTGATAAATTGATAATTCAGCAATTATAGCAATGAAATAATTTCGCTGCTACATTCATTCATTCAGTCAAAAAATTCCGATCATTCAGAAATACTAGCAAATCATCAGTCGAATATTTCAGTTGATAGATATACAGATATACGGTAATGATTCAATGAATTAAATAGCAATAAATAGTTATGTGCATTCGTTTTGAGGAATTATGACGAGTAAATGAAGAAAGGAAGACTGAATTCATTATTTAGTTCTATTAGCTTTACAAACATTTCTGAATAGCTGTCATGACAACGGCTTTGGCCTTCCTTTTTTCCTTTTCACTTTCTATCACGAAATGTTATCACTAGACTAATGATATCTCAGAGAATAACGTTTACATATTTTCTTTATTTCATTTTTTCGTCTTTTTTTTTATTCATTTAACTATTCATATTACCTATTGGACATGTTTAAGACTTTAATCTACTTAAATCATTGTGATTTTTATTTCTTATTATTAATTTTGCGCTGATTAAAATGTTTAACTTCGACATGAAATATTCAATATTATTGCTACAATAAGAAATAAAAAAAATAAGAAAGGCAAAAAGAGAAATAAATAATTTATAAATTAAACGAGTTATTTAACTAATATCATACAAACTAGTCAACAGAAAGAAAATGATTTCCAGACTTGAAAATGATTTGACAAACATTTTTTTAATCACCTTTCAGTCTTTCGAGCTAAAAATTAGAGTGTTCATTTGTTGAAGAATTACTTTCTTACCCCTTGCATGCACTATTTAATAATTATAACTTTCCCAATTTTGATCGATATGAATTATCTTGCAAGGAAATTATTATTGAAGTTTAAATCAAAAATTACTTTGCTGAACCAAAAGTGCGCATTCTCAGTATTATTTATTCGACCATTTAAAAATCTCATTCTTGCTAATTTCAGATCAAAATTTTATGAATTTACATAAAACAACTTTATTTGTAAAACAGTAATGTTGTGAGTCTTGCAAAGTATTTGGGTAATCGAGCATACTTTTGATTTTATCTATCGTTGATTTGATTCATTTGAAAAGTTTCTATTCCCCAATCATCACAGAAATACATAGTACCACACAATACTGATAATAAATTAATTAATAGTAACAAATCAGTCCTCGTAGAAGCCATGAAACAATTTTGTATGTATATTATTGGTGATAAATTCTAGTTATTATTTCTATTAATAATGATGCAAATGTAGTTATAAAAACCAATAAGGGCAAATTTTAAAAGTAGAGAAATTTTATGGAAAAATTTTGAAGAGTTTCATTAAAACAGTGAAATTTTTGCAATCGTAATAATGAATCTAATAGGTTGTTTTATAATTGTAATAATGAATCTAATTGGCTACATTTTGATGACCACTAGATGACCGTTTCACTATCAAATTGAAACAGCTAGTGATAATCATTTATTATCAGTTTTTACAATGTGTGAAAAACCAGCTTTTTGTCAAATAAAAAATCTTATAAAAATGGAATGAATGGTATTGCCATACGTATATGTGACAATACTGAACATACTCAAACTGTTCAATGCTTTGAAAAATGAAAATGAAAACAAAGCTGCATTGCTTCTTTTACAGCTTTAATTACAATATTAAGATATAATTACTGTAATTATTAAAATTATAATTATTAGCATATGATTACTTTCTCAGGAAAAAAATATTTAACTCGTCCATTAATTAAAATTTTTAATTTATAATATGCTATGATATCATATTGCAAGTAACGAGAGAAGAAAAGAGTCATCAAACCTTTGAAACATTATTATAGCAGCAAATTCTTTTTTACGATTGATCGCTTTCCAGTAATTCTTTAGTGTAAAGAAATCACGATACGTATGATAGCCGATACGTTCATCAAGTTGTTTGATTGGTTCTGAATCCGGCACTGATGGCGAAAATGCTGCTTGCTTGCCGCTTTTTTTTTTTAATTTTTTGAACAGAGACATTTTGAATTGGAAACATGAACAAATATCTGAAAATAGCAGGAAGCGAACCATCTCTCTCGTGCACTTCTTAAAGAAAAGTGGAAAAAGAGGAGGGAAATCTGTTGAAAGAAGTTATTTACAGAACGGCAATCCAAAAATTATTTCACATTTGCATAAAAAACTGTACACTTAAGTTACGGCTATGCCTTGAATTATTATGACTATAAAATGTTTTTAATTAGCTTTATTTATTATTGATTGAAAAAGATAGAATTATTGTTGATAAGTTTGGGAAAAAATTGGTCAATGATTTGTCTGTTTTCGATTTTTTCATTTTTCTACATTGGGACATGTTTGTAATATATTCAGTATTGTTAATTCAACACTGAAAATAAATTCCTTTTGCTTTTGTTCACAATTGAAAAAATTTTGCTAGAATTTCAACCTCTGCTAAACTCTTTTATTAAAAAATTGAAAATGAAAATTATTGGCAAATAAGGTGGAAGCGATGAAAAAGCGAGGAAATGATGATTTGAAGTCCAAATGAGGCTAATTTTTCTACCCTCACTTCTCGGCAATCAATAATATTAGCATATTTCAATTTTGAGATGCTTGCTCAAAATTTACGGCTGTAAAAAGTATCCATCTTGAAATTGCTTTGGTTTTGCTCTTTTCTGAGAAATTTAATTTTTAATCACCATTCATTATCACTGATAAATGAAGAAAAAAAAGGAAAAGAAATTCTGCTTTTACGTCCATCAATCCCATCGAATTTTCTTTCCTTAAATTCTTCGAAGCAAATTTTTTCTTCGTTTTTTTTGTCGCAAAAGCCAGAAGATTCACAAATTTTTTTCTCGTAACGTTATAATGGATGATTTGGGAAGACAAAAAGATGACAAAATAAAGCAGAATGCTTTCTGTCGATTTCTTATCAATTTTTTAAAACACAAAAAAGGCATATTGCAGTGATTCATCCAACTTTTAGAATATTCGAAATGAATGCAACTAAATTTTGTCGCCAGTGTTACTCTGCCAATGTGAATTAACACTGAAGGTTTACCGTGTTTTGTATAATTAGGCAAAAGAAAGATCTAGAAGGGAAGTTTTTTGTTCCTCAAAATGACCATTCTTTAAAAGTTCCCAAAAAAAAAGAAATTTAGGGAAATGAAGAGAAGAAATCGAAATATCGATCACTTTACATGCTTCAGCTTCAATCATTTCTGCACGCTTCAATTTATTTTACCCAAATTATTTCATATTTGAACTAAATTGATATATTTGTTCAGTGATTGCTTGAATTTGAAATACATGATTTTATTGGTTAATTAAATTTGAAACATTTTATTTCAAAAAGTTCATTGGTTAATTAAGTTTGAAACATGTTATTACAGCAAGGAATAATCGGTAATTTATACTTGAAATTCAATAATGTGATTATGAAATTGTAATAATTGCTGAGTGCAAATTATAGCGCTTTTGCAAAATTTGTAGTAAGATGACGTTAAACAGCTCATAACTTGTAAATTAAGCCGACTCTAGGTGGTCTCATTATTTATAAATAGCCTTATAGTTTATAAATGGCTCATGATTTCTAAATAGCTTTATGACTTATAAATGATTGTCTTTGCCCTACTAGCAGAGAAGGATAAAGTAAATGAATGCGGCGAGTGAAATTTTCAAATTTTATTCACAATAAAAAGAAAAAGTGAATAAAGAAAACTTCGAAAATCCTCGAAACTTCAAATATCTTGAGAACAATTTCAAGAAAAACATTTTTTTTTTTTTTGCAGAAACGATAATTTAGAAGTGAATTGAAACTTTTATCGACTATCAAGAAATACAACAAACACAAGAAAGCTTTCTTGTTTCTATTTTTCCTAATTTTGAAGACGAAATTTTAAAGATTCATTGGAAGTTTTTGTAAAGGCTTCTTGATAGAAAGAGCGGGAAGGGATAGGACGTGATGTAAAGCTCTAATGAAAGTGCTTTTTATCTTTTTTAAAATCATGAAATTTGAAAATTTTTTGGAAAATTGCCTTTGCAAAATAAACAGAAAATTGATTGCACAATCAAATATTTCTATCGTCTTTTCTTCACTTTTTCTTTCTTCATTCTCCTCTTTCTCACTTACTTTTCTTCCTTTTCAGTCGTCGTTTAAAATCAAGCAAAAAAAAAATTTTCCTTTACTTGCAAGTCTTTGCAAATCAGTTTTTTTTTTTTTTTTTTTTTAAATCTTTCAAATTAGTTCTTTGCAATTTATTCCAACGGGATAAATTATTTACGAAGCACATAATCAAAATTTATTGTGTCGGCTTCTCTCTCATTGAAAGAAAATGACAAAAATTTGCGAAAAAAAAGATTGGAAGTAATTTTGGAAAATAAAAAATTTTCTCCTCAATTTGATTCATTTATTGAAATTTGATTATAAATAAGTTTGATTGAACTTAAGGAATGAGCTTTTCTTTTTTTTAAGAAGGCGATCTTTAATGGTAAAACAGCTTTTGGGCTAAAATATCGTGAAATGCTCGTTGCCTATTCGTTTCTTGTTTTTCATTCTTAGCTTTTTCTTTCCCTCCCCTTTTTCAATAAAGTTCATTGAATATCAAAAGAAATAAAATGCAAAAAAAAAAAATTATTGGTATTAATAATTTAGTGAAACATTTTAGCAGTCCAGCTTAATGGATTACGGTATTCACTTATTGCTAAATGCAATTAATATTTCAAATAGAAAATTAATTTGGAATGAAAGTAAAATTGTGCAAATTTTCAAAAGCTGAAATATTAAACCAAATTTCTGGAACAAACAATGACACAATGACCAAATTGATCAAGAAATTGAATGTAAAATTTATTTGGAACTGATAATTATTCTCTTGCTCAATTAGTTAATCAGTTCTTTAGTTGCTATGTTTGAAAGTATCTTTTTTCATTTGAAACAAATCATTTCCAATCGGAAATCTTTTAAATAATTAAAGAAATTTGAATGAAAACAAAGAAAACTTACCAAATATAAAGTTGACCGAAGAATTCGACGTTTTTAGAAGAGATTCAAGCTATATTTATCTGTTGAATGACGCAGCAAATGACATTAGAAGCGAATCTTCCATTATTTCTTCCTTCCTTTTTCAATTTTTAGTCCAATCATTTTCCTATTTTTCTTCCTTTTCTTCCTACTTCATTTCCTCCTACTCATCATCATCATCATCATCATCATCATCATTACACATACTTTATGATACATATATATATGATTTGATATAAAATATGGCTGCATTTCAGGTATGCTATCAAGAAAAAGGCTAATCAATCTAGGCTATTTAAATAATATAGTTTAGCTTTGCCTATACTAAAATTCATATATCAATAGGGATTAGAGAAGTTGTCCTTTTCATTTTTGACATCTTTTGAAAAATGAAATTAACTTGAATGCCTTTTTATGCGAGTAATTTTTTCACTAAATTTGAATCTCACATAAATCGAATTCACAATGGTATAAAAGAAAAATAGTTAAAGAAGAGAAAAGTTGAATTAGAGAAATTGTAAAGAATTAAATGAAATGAAGGAGAGATAAAAAAGAGCGAGAAAATGATTTGTTTTTGTTCCATCAAATTTCCCTTCAATTTATGTTAAAAAAAATGAAGCACAACAGCTGTTCCTGGTAGAAAGTGATCCGTCCGGAAATATCGTGGAAAGCGGTCCAGCACGGAAATACCGGGAAAATTGAGCATGGTTATTTATAATAAATTAAAAAATTATTACATTTTAAATTTGCAGTTAATTTTACAAAATATATGATATTGCTCTTTTCCATCATTTCCACAATCCTCGTCTCTTCTTGTAAACATTGTAATATAATTGTGTTTATTACAATGTTTACATTGTGAAAACATTTCAAAATGTTTTCATTTTGGTACAATGTATCAAAAAACATTGTACAATTGTACAATTCAAAAGAATGGTAAAATGTTTTCAACTATATGACTGCTGATTATTATTCCTGAATTTAAAGTTTTTAATTAACACAGAGACGAGGTTCTAGAACTAAATAAAAGAGAGATTTCATGATACAAACAGAAATTAATGCCTCTCTAATTTGCTCTCTCATGCAAAAAGAATCCAAGCTAATGAAAGAAGTTAAAGCATTGTATTTAAATTAAAATATTTTAATAGAACTTAGAATTTTAATCAGTTCTTCTTTCTTCATTATTGAATGTTTGCATTTGTTATCAAATATTTATATGGTCATTCTTATAATTCGCAGAAATAACTTTGGTCGCAAAGAAAGTTATTATTTGAAATTTATTACATATCAAAATTTCATTGCAAAAATTTATATTTGCTCAAAAAAGTGAAAAAAGCGAAAAAATTTGACAAATTCAAAAAAAAAAAATTTGTCAAATATTATTGTTAACAGAAATTGATTTCATTGTACGATAAGTTTACACAAATTTGTCACATTTATTTATTTCATTTTAGAATCAATTAAATTACTTTTAACTTTTCCACTCTCTTTCTCTCTCTCTCTTTTTCTCTCATACATGTCTTCTTCCCATGATTGTTTTTTTGCTTGTTGTTTTTTCAATTTTTTCGTCGTCTTTTTTTCTCCTTCTTTATTGCTATTTCATTCTTTGTTCCTCTCCCTGCATCACTTGTTACCATATACCATTTGTATGTCTTCAATTATCAATGGGAAGTTAAGCTTACTGTTTAAAAACAAAAATTGTTGCTGATTGTATTCAAAAATTTTTATAAACAAACAAATTTTGAAATAATTTTAATTTTCGAAAATTATTTGAAATATAAAAATTTTAATTAAAATTTTTGACATATCGTACACTTGAAACGATATGAAGAAATATTTCCAATTTCCATTTCTAATCCTTATTATTTCACATTTTCTTATTTGTCCATTTTATCGCCCCTATCTTACCTCGTTGTTCCACATTTCTACTTGCTGACCTTTGACCTTACTGTTCTGTTTTTTGCTATTTTTTCAACCAAAACACTTTAATCGCTCTCTTTGCTATTTCAGTATATTGCAGATTACATTTAAAAATTAGCAGTAATAGTAATTTAATCTCACTATTTGCCTTGTTTTGCAGTATTATTTATATCAAATTTATCGAAAGTTTGATTTTTTCAGAACTAAGAAGGATCGAGAGTAGGAAACAGGTAGGGACAGGAAGAGAGAGAAATACTTATGAAGATTTGGCATAAAATTAGTTTCAGCCAATATTTGCGGAAGGCGAAATTTCTTGGCGATATTGAAGATAATGATTCAAAATACGGCTATAAGATTCGTGCATATTTACATGGCCCATTAGTTTTCGGGCCAATATAAGCCAAGGCAAGCATAGATGAGCAAAAAACTAATCTACTACAATTTAGATTTCTCTTTTTTTTTTGTTGTTAGTTCAAATAGAAAAACCTCTTTTAATTTTAAAAGTCTCGAGAGAAAAGAAAAGCATTTGACAATTAGCAGATGAAAAAAAGACTAAAGATTAAAAAACACGAAACATATGTTCTAATTTTTGATTTTGCACTGGGAATTATATAATTTTCTAGTAAATTTTTTTCTCTGCAAAATAATTCTTTCGCAAACTTTGATTTATTTTTTCTCACAAAATTTTCTAACGGCCACGTAAAACAAACAAAAGTCTGCTTGAGAATTGATGATTGAAAATTAATTTAAAAATGATTTAAAGTAAAAATTAATTTAAAAGTTATTGTTGCTTTTTTATTCATCAAAATATAACAGTACGAGAGAACTATGTACAACAGTATAAGATAGCTTTGAAAATTATAATTTCATAGCAACTTTTGACATTTTCAATAGAAACTGAAAAGTGCTATGAACTAAATAGAACTGGAAATGAGATTTCATTGGTTATGTCATTGATTGTAAAAAAGAAAAGATTGAAAGCTTTATCGATTTAAAAACTATTTCCTCTTTCCTATTTCTAATTTTTCATAAATTTTTTCTGGCATAAGTGCAAAACTATCGAATTCGTGGAATCTTGAAGCATTTCAATTGTTGCTACATTGAATAATAGACGCACTATATCTTTCATCTTGAAAAGAAATTATTAATTGATAAATAGACATTAATTGATAAACACATATTAATTGATAAATAGGTGAAAATAAAATGATAAATGAAAAAGAGATGAAAGATAAAAATATAAAAAAGTGAAAACACAGATAAAAATGAAAAAAAAAAAAAACAGAGATGGAAAAAAAGGAAAGCGCTGATGGATTACTGAGTCTTATTTGTAAATGATGATGAATTGGTATTGCAATAAGCTTTTTCAGTTACTTATGTAACTTATGGAATCAACTTTTCTTTTTTTCGAGATAGACTGGTTAGAATAGTAAATATGTAACTTAGAACTAAGTCTATTTAGTTGAAATACAACACAAGTCCTGTAAATATTCAGGTTTCGTACAGGTATCCTTTGTATGTTATTTGTGAAGTAATTGTAAATTTCTGAGCTTTAAGTAAATATGTTCTAAAAGGAATTAGTAAATAAAGTCCAAAAAATTGTTTTAAATAACTTAGCTAGATAAGATTCTGCTCAAACTGTTGATCATAACAGTCAGATCACCTAATCAAATCAGACATAGTTTGCTTGAATATAACAAATATAAATATATATGTAATTCACATCTTAGTTCATTAATTAAATGGTTGGTTGACTGACAAAATTTTTGTTAGAACGACTGAAAACATATTGAATGTAGCAATAGCAAATTTTAATGAATTTATTTTTTTAACAACTTTTGTACATTTGACTACACTAGGATTATGAAGGTTTAAAGTTAACGAACATAGTTCCTGCGAGTAAACTTGGACTCCAACAATCCGCAATTTGACCGCAAAGATCAGTATGTAAGAAGCCTCGCGATAAATTTTTTATATAACAAATGTCCAATGAAATATTTTAATGAAAGAATAATTTTTTATTAATATTAAAAATAATACACAGAACAAATTGTGAAACAATCCTTACAGAACGAACGTTTCATTATTATTAAATTGTAATTGACAATTCACCAAAAATAGCGGAAATTATGAGTTTCCAGAACGAATTGAAAATTTATTTTGAAATCTGTTTAAAACCGTTCCTTTGAAAATTGAGAAAGATAGTCGAAAGTTATCTATCTTCTAGACAATCTTCTTGATGGTCCTCTTCAAGAAATACTTGTAGACAGCGCACCTAAACGCAAGGAAATGCCATAAACAATTTAAGCCGACATATAAAGAAAAATTCACGTTATTGAAGAAATAAAACTTGATATAATCCTGGTATAACATTTCACTGACTTCAAATAAATCCTATACAGCAAAAATCGAAACATAAAAACTTTCTGAAATTAGAAAACTGGAGTAAAGTATGAAGCATATGATTCTTAAAAGTTTGAAAGTGGTAGTTATCGATTTCGATATTTTTAATAAAGCAGTTAACATTAGCAACTGCGCTTTGAAATTTGAGATATATTAAAATTCCTACCAATTCCTACCTTTCTTATCCCTCGAAACTTCAAACCATGTTTCCATTTGACATCTAATAATAATCCCGTGATTCCACTCTAAATCAACAGCTGAAGAGATGAAATGATTTAAAAATCTCTTATGTTCTTACAGATCTTTCAACCGAGATGTGCTAAAAAATGTAATAGATGAAAGTACAGCCTGAAACTTGAATTTTGGACCAGAATTTGACTAACAGAATGAAAGACATCACTACAGAAGAAAAAGGAAAAAATACTATTACATGAAATGTTATCTTCCAAAGGTTCATGAAACTACACAACCACTTAAATTGCTTGGATCTCGTTCCGTTTCATAGATTTTCTCTTCTTGTACGAGCGACAATGATCTGCGACTTTTCTCCACTTTCGAAAAATCCGGCATTTTCGCTTTTGATATATCGAATGCTTCGTAAACAGATGGCGTCCACAGCTTCAAAAAACGTTTTATAAAAGGATGCAAACCTGATGAAATTAAAGTTCGATCCATTTGTTAAAATTATAGAATTCGGTGACATTGGATTATAACTATCAATTACCGAGCTCATGCTTGGAATCTTGAATGGCATTGCTTCAACCAAACCAAAAGTAGGCTTTCCTTCGGGTTCCGGACATATGTCCGGCACCTTCTGGTGATAAATAAGACCATTTTCTCGTTCAGCTTTTTCCATATGTCGCTCACAGAGTGGTCGAACACGGCGGAAAAATAGATGAGAATCAGGTTTTGCAGTGATTCCTAAAAAAATATTGATTTCCAAAATCCTTCAAAAAAGAACTCCCAAAAAAATTCCGAAGAAAAACTTTCGAATGTTTAATTCTGTCACATTTTTTTATCTTCAGCAGTAAGTAAACAAATCTCCGCTACCTGGTCCGTTAGCTTTCCGATACTTTTCAGCAAAATCGACAGCAACATCAAAACATGATACACCCTCCCTGCACGCTCTTACTGCATCGCCACATTTATCTTGAGATAGTAGATTTTCACCAAAAAAAGCATAAGCATATGCTGTATATATTTGCGATTTCAACTGAAGATAGTATCGCCATTTTCCAAACAATGCTAGATCCAATTTTTCGAGACTTTTATCTAGACACAGACAAATTTTGTAGTTATTCCAACTATGGATAAGCAAAGATTATTCATTTGATCAAGAAGTAATTCAACTGAATATTCGCGGATAAACAAAACCTAACAATTTTGCTTGTTTCCAAATATCTGCAAACATCTAAAAACAAATAACATTTGTAATTAAATGAAAAAAATACGCAAAGAAGCAAAGTTTGCTTATCGAAATCCACGTTTAATAATATAAAAACTAGAAAATAAAATAATACAGCTATACAGAAGCCAATCAATTCCAGGACTAAAAGGAAATATTTGCAAGTTTTCTAGCACTGACCTGCTCGCATAAACAAACGACTGGTCTCATGAGCTAATGCTGTAATCAGGCCAGAGCTATGTTTCAACTCAATAGCACGTGCTACTGTAATTTCTTGCGCTTCAGCTGTGAATTGATTTATGTAAGCAGTAAGTACGGCTGGGTCGAAATCTGAACCCGGGAATGAAATTAATCCAGTGACCTTATCTGAAATGAGATAAATTAATCCATTAGTTGAATGAAATGATTCAAAAATAAATATGAAATAAAAAAAAACCGAACATTAACTACTACAATTTTTCGTTTATTTCATTTTAATACATTCATAGTGTTAAGAAAGATTAAAGTTCTGTATAATTCTCCAAAGAAATACCAGTATTTTCGCGCACAAATATCAATATACCAGCAGCACGTCGCAAACAAGTATGCGCTTCTTTAGCATCACCTTCGAACACTTCATCTTTTGCCGCAATCCATGCCGCATGTTTCGATAACCATAAAGCCATATTCACACATATATTTAAAACTTCATACCAACTATCACTAACTTCACTGAAATAGTAACGATTGTTACTACTATTTGAAAGCATCTTTATATTGAAATAAGCAAACCAAACAATTAATTTAATAAATGATAATCGATAATTATATACTAACGTTGCTACTATGCCAAGCATTGAATTATTCCATCGAAATCTAAGAATTGGTGCAAGTTTGCTGCTTTTCGTTTCAGCAACTTTATCATTTTCAAAAGCAAACACAAAACCATTAAACAGCGATAGATATTGATTGAAGTCATCATCCAATACATTCAAATCATTACTAGCATTCTTGAAATGTTCCAAAAGATGCTTACGTCTTAATCGAAGCTCACTGGAATAAATAAATTGATCTTTAATTTAAATTCAAATCTGGTATTAAACTCTAAACAATTTCGATAACATTCACCGTAAAATTCACTTTAATAACATTAATGATAATGAATCACTGACTACTGCAGAAAAGTTTTTTGATTATAACACAGAGACGCATTACGATAAGTATCGTAAATTATTATTGTAAACTCGTAAACTATCCAAAGTATCGTAAACTAAGCATCGTAAACTATCGTAAAATATGCCGTAAACTATTCTAAATCCCGACTTACTTAAATATCACACATCAAGCTTATGCATAGCTCATGAAAGCCGACAACATGCAATGCTGAATATCTGCATATCAATAAATATTATACTAAATGTCACAAAAATGAAGATGCGATCAAAGGTCAATAAAAATTGCTGACATACTTGCAAATTTTCGATGCTTGCGGAGTGGTAAGGATTGATTTAAGCTGGAAATCTACTTGTTCTGTTGCTTTGATTGGATTTCGATGAAACCAATGTGCCATTTCAAAAGTTTATTTCGTTAACAAACCATTTCTTTTTTTTTTTTTGCTGGAATTAAACAAACTATAAAATAAAATTTTTTATAAGCATAAATGGAAAAAATATCTGCATTAATTAGCTGTTTTTTTCAACCCATTGACAATCTGAATTTCATTAATAAAATTAATGTAACAGTCATATTATCAAGAACGTTATTAGAAAAATTCACAAAGTAAATATTACCTTTTGATAGTTTATATATATTCTTAGACTTAAAATTTTTTTAACAGATTATATGTTTTGATTGAAATTAAAAATTTAAAAAAAAAAATGAAATTAAAAAAAAAAAAAAACCACAATATCAGACCTCGAATCGAAGAAGATATTACCAAAATGCGCAAAAATATTTCAAATCAATAATTACAAAGCAAAACATAAACATTATTTTATTGAAGAAAATATCATCCATAGAAATTCCTAAAAGAAAAAAAAAGTGAAATGAAATAAAGAATAAAATTTAATAAATGTCTAAGTAACTCTAACAATTCGATACTTTTAATTGAAAGGAATTAAAGTCACTGTTAGCATTTATCAATCTAACAACTTTATCACTGGATTTATCAATCTCTACTCTCTCCCAGCAAAATGTACTATTTTTTTTAAAAAAATCGTACAGCCTTTGCTCTCTTCCAAATTACGATATTTTTTCTTGTTTCTTATCAGCAACCGTAGGCGAATTTTCACTTTTGGAAGCGTGCTATTTGTAGTAGCTCTCTATCGTAATATTATGAACAAAGATTTGAATCAATTTGGTGCCATATTTTTGATCGGAAATTCTGCTCAAATTGAATTTTGATTAATTAATAAACTTTCTATAAATTGAATCAAAAATCTTAACATATTTACTGAGCATTCCATTTGACTACGATTATTCTTGAATGAATTTTCGATCATAGAATTACAAACATTAAAGAATGTTTCCACAATTTTCCTAGCTAATATGCAATTTGCAAGAGGACAATTTTTAATATATTTCATTGCTTCATTCATTATTAGCTTCCGAGATCTCCCGATACATTTATTCATATTGGCAAAAATTTGCAAGAAAAAAAAGAAAAATTAAATGACAAAATTTCAAATATAAACTTTCATTAACAGTTGCAATGGATTATTTCGAATTTTATTGTTATTTAGTGAGTGGTTGCATCATTAAATATTGGATAAACTTGGAAAAAATTGATATCTAAAATATCTCCGAATCAAATTATTTTAAGAGAGAGAGAGAGAGAGAGAGAAGGAAGAGAAACGAAGAAACTCATTGAAAATTTACTACAAAAGAAATGGATACAATATTTACTACGAGCAGATTTCTACTCGAATTTCCCATTTCATTAATTATCATCACTTATATTACACTACAGCTTTTACCAATTGTAACATATACATTGCCAATGTGTTGCTGCTGCTGCAAAGTAAGTTGTGAAAAATTCATTTACTATTTTATTTTTTGATTCGATTTAAATCCCTCACGAATATATTGCAACTTGTTTAAAGCGATAAATTTTAATTTAATTGAATCCTAATTAAGATAATTTCCTCGTCAATAATCGATTACAATAATAAAAATATGGTGAAAAAAGAAAAAACATTCGATTAGCTAAATAGCTATTGGATTTTTATCGATTAAGTTATTATAAATTTTTTAAAATATTTTTCTCGTATTAGTTAAAATTTAATGAATTCTACCAATATTATTATTATTATTCATGAGTTTAATCAAAAATATGAATGAATATTTGAGAAGAAGAAAAAGAAAAGGAAGAAAAAGAAACGCATTTCAAAAGATCTCGCTGATGCACCACAATATGCCACGGGCAAAAGGGCACTAAAAAGTTAGTAATTATTGAAATCGAAAAAACAACAACAATCATTTATACTTATTAAAAATATATATTACAGCACCACAGGAACCGATCGATCGGCCGGTTGCTCCTCCGCCGGTGCAACTGCCAAGACTGCCAACCACAGGTGGAGTAGTCGGTACGCTTGATCCAAATTATCAAGTAATGTTCTTTTGGAAGTTTCTATTTTTGTTCTTTATTTTAACGGTTATCTCAATTGTCAAGTAAAAGTTTGATTTGAAGCAAATATTAGAATCAAAAACTAAATCGAAACAGCAGATGAATTATGATGAACTTTTCCTTTATCTTGAAATTGAAAAAAAAATTTCGTCACTTCTTTATGAATGAGAAAAAGTTATTAGTAATGGAAATGATAATCATATTTTAATTCATGAAAAGAAACATTTCTCTCCTTTTTACAAAACACAAATTATTCAGACGTTAGCTGGTATCGATGCCGATATATTCGGTGGTGATAAGCAAGCTCCTGGTGCCAGCCCGGCAATGGCACCAAAAGCACCGACAGAAGGTGGAATTGTCGGTACGCACGATCCGAATTACCAGGTAATCGAAAATTTTCTAGTCCCTTATCTTTTAACAGTTATTTAAACAGTTATAAACCATTTTTGAAATTGTTCGATTCCATCAGTTGGGGGTAGTTTTCTTCTTATATCTTCGAAAACATTTCAAATACGTATCTGGTGAATTTTGAAATAATATTTTACAAAATAGACCTTGGCCGCTGTAGCTGGTGATGTATTTGGGGCGGATAAAGCAGGCGGTGGTGAAAATCTGCAAGTACCAGTAAATCGAGATGGTGTAGCCGCTACACACGATCCAAATTATCAGGTAATCCATATCAATTTTCAAAGAGAAAGCTGAGATTTCTAAAAATTTGTACTGTTTTTGAAGAAATTAAATTCTAAGAAGTCAAAATTCAACTTCATTTTTTAATAGAAATTTATTTAAGACGTTGGCTGTTGTTGCTGCTGATATCTTTGGTGCAGATAAGAAAGATGAACTGGCTCCTCCACCAGTTCGCGCTCCTACTACACCGGTGGGAAAGGTATGCAAAAGAAACTGTTGAACTTTTTAAAAAATCAGCCAATTGGTTGACTATTTATCGTGCTTGATGCTAAATATCATTTGCAGTAGAATCAATTAGTTACTGTGAAATTTGCAAGATTTTTGCAAATGTGATTACATTGTTATTTTCATTTTGATCTTCTCATTTGATAATAATAAAAGAGCACGAAGCACAATGATAGAACAGATTCGAAAAAAGAACAAATTCCCAATTAGGGAGAAATTATTTCATTACTTTTAGAAATGACTTAATTAAACAAAGACTTCTATACACAGTTTCATTTATACTTATTTCTATCATATTTTTATGCACTAGAATTTGAAACAATTTATCATTATAAATTATTATAGGCTGCAACATTTGATCCAAATTATCAAACATTGGCAGCTATAAATCAAGATATCTTTGGCGCTGATAAGAAGATATGGTGACAGATAATTATAATTAATTTCAATATGATACGATGTGAATTTCAAATGTTCCTAATTATTGCAATAATTTTTTTCTCTTTTTCAAACGACGCGTTAATTTAATTTGTTTTAAAATAAAACAGCAAAAAAAAGTGATAAATTTGATGTATTGTAAAATTTCACGAAGAATTAAATTCAGTATTAAAACTTGTCAATATTGACAATAATATTATTAGATCATATAATGTTCTCAATGTGCCATATATACTAATTGGAGCAACCGACTGATTAAATTATTATCGCGTAATGTATTGCTACTATATTTTCGCTACTGTATCAGTTCATATTATTTTCAATCGTTTGAAATCATCGAATTGTTAATTTGATAATACCAGCGTTTATTTGTTCGCGTAAGATTTGAAACTAACATAAATGAATTCCTGTGAAATATTTAAGTAATATTTGAAAGTATTTTTTATAATATGCAAAGCTTCTATCGTTTGATTAATCCATTTGTATTTAATATCATTTGAAATGATTGGAAATGTAAATTTAAAGAACAAAACATATATGGGAAAAATGAATGTAAGTGAAGTGACAAATCAATTATGCAATAATTCATTGTATTTAATGTTCATTTGAAATCATTGGAAATGTAAATATAAGTGTAAATCTCTGCCATTTTTGTATACTGTCAGTAAATGAAATCATTAACAATATCTGACAATCATTTTCCATTCATGGTAAATGATACAAAAAAAAATTACTTTTTTCCATTGAAATTAAAAAACGAATTTCTGTTTCAATTATTTTTAAAATTCCGAGACATGAAAAAAAAAAAAACAGGAGAAATTCCATGAGAGGAAAGTGTTATTTGGCTGTCAGATAAAGCAGAAGATGAAGCATTAATGTAAATTTTAACCTTCCTTGTGGAATTTTCGTGTTTTTTCTAGATGCAAGATTGCCAAAGACTTTTACCCAGTATATAACAAAATGATGAAGAAATTATATTAAATCCGTTTTTTTTTTTTTCTATCACTTAGAATTAACCAGCAATGATTCTTAACAAACAAAAAACATAATCATAGACCGCTAATTAGAGCTATAATTAAGTTCAAATGATGAATTAATCATAAGCATGAAATCATGAAACACTAATCTTACTTCACTATGGGTCACTGAATAAGGTAAAGAAATAATAAAAATTTCATTTGAAACCTAATATACCAATGTTCAAAGCAAAAGATTCACTGAACAAGAGGTCATGCAAAAAGGAACGTTTAAATTATACTACTATGTGTCACAACTAAGTTTGAAAAAACAACATGAATTGAGTGATACTTGGACATTAATGGTCATTATTCTTCAAAATTACAAACAGTTCTATGGCATATGTTCACCGTTAGACTAATTCTTCAATCAATCAGGTATAAAAGTTGCACGTCAAAAATGCTACAGATGATTTTTAAATATTTTTAAGCAACACTGTAACATAAGAAAAAAATTGCAAATAAAATCCTAGCACCTGAAATCAATCAACAATACGATTCACTTCAATTCTAAACTGCAAAAAATTTCTTACAATATCATTTAAAAAATGAAACAACGGAAAAGACCGTAAATCAGAAGACATTTCTCCTCTCTCCATAACGCTGGTTTCAATTTCGATTAATTATTAAATTTGAAATTTTTTGGAATTTTATATCACTAATCATTACTTCTAATTACTATCTAATTAGAGAGATCTCGATGCATTAGCTGGCAAAGCACCTTCTTCATATCATAGTGTTGGCAACACTATGAATACCTCTCTAACGTGCCCAAATTTAATCCAGCTAGTGAATTATTGTAACATGTCAAAATATTCGAAAACCAAAGATAGATTTTAATCGATACATTTCCGTGTCGGAAAGAATTATTTGCGCAGTAAAAAAAAAAGAAAACTGCATATGAGCAAATAAAAAAAAACCACTCTCATAAACTTCACGCAAACTTTTTTGACAAATATCGAAGAGTTTGTGATAAAATTATATACCCACCGATTTTAAAAAATATTTTGAAAAGTTTAAACGAGATCTATGAAATTGATGAAATTTTATATGCCACGTAAATAATCGAAAGGAATTTCACACATCATCAAAATCGGAAGCTGAGTAGCCAGATAAAATAGAATCCATCTTCGAAATTTACACATTCAAAACCTTTGGTTTAGCGTAGCGGTTCCCAACTGATAGTTCGAGAGAGCGGCGAAGCAGAGAACAAAAAACTGAAGAGGCCCTGTTTTTTTTTTAAGTTACACTTTGATTTATTTATTGATGATAGAGAGGTATTCCGGTTAACATTTAATATGGATATTGAAATTCTTCTGCAACGTCAATGTTAGCTTATATATCCTTCCTCACTTTGATTTTGTTTGTAGGAATTCATTATACTGCCTCCCACTTTCCCTGTAGTTAAAAACAAGAGCACGAATCAACTAAAAAAATTGATGATATGACTGTAGCTTTGAGCAAAAGTTTTAGTCCCAGAAGTGCTCAACCCATCAACACTAATGAAAAGAGAAATGAATTTTCTATTGAAAATGGTCCTTTGTTTTCACATTGCGAAATTTGATTAATAAGTTAAAAGTTTTGATTAAAGCTTGTTCTCAAATTAACAGAAATTATTATTTTTGAACTTCACAGTTCCTGCTGCAAATCAAAAAGCCAAAGTGATCCGTGGTCTCGAGAAGGTTGGGAACCACTAGCTTAGCCGAACATACACTCGCTAGTAAAATTCCAGAATGAATTCATCTTAATTAATGTAAAAAAAAATCCTAATGAATCATAGCTTGGAATTTCAAAAATCAACGAAATTACTAGTTATTTTTCTGCTTTCTTGCATGTTCTCTTTCTTCTTTGGTACTAAAGAATGCCTTCCTATCTGCTGGTTCAATATTGTTTTCTATTGCAAACTGCACCAGTGGACGTTTCATCGCGTAGGCATCTTCACCGTCAGCGTAATATTTCGGTTCTACATCAGAGATTTCAAATTTCAAAGTATTCTGCAAAAAATTTCATTAATGGATATGACCATCCTTTTCCCTGCTTATTGTCAATAAAATTACTCTTTTTTTAATAAAGATTCTTCAGTCATATTCTTTAATATTTTCGTATCTTTTTCCCATTGTTCTTTGTTTCTCTAACACATTTATGAGATGAATTTTACTATCCTAGAATATACTACCTCAAATGTGGAATAAACATATTATAGCATTGTAGCCCTCTTCATAAAGCAGAAATAATTTTTTGGTTATTTGGAATTTACAAATTTTTGCGTATTTAGATAGTTGTAAAGTTTCATTTCTGTCCACTTAAATTGCTTTATAGAAGCAAACTGTCAAAATAACAAACTTGATAAAGATTCAACGCTGCTCTATTCGACACACGTACGTGAAGCGATACGTAATGAGCATTGAATGTTTCAATCATTGCACGAGCAGTTTGATCCATTAACTTTTGGGCAAGACCGAGACGGCGATACGAACGCTTGACCGCCAATGAAGTAATATGACCGTGCGGCTCATCATCTGCCTCTTCTTCCATTTTCGCCAACACATAACCAACTATATTACCCTAAAGTCAGCTAAGTGATGGCTGTAAGACAATAATTAATCGGAATACATTTAATTTAAAATTACTCGACACTTTTAGCATTAAAATTAGATCTGCAAACAAAGTGAAGTAATAACTGCACCAAAAACACGGTTTCACATCAAAATCGTGAATATTTTGACATTTATCCGTCACATACTTTGCCGATACAAATGATAAGTGTTCAATTTTTGCACAGCACTGCTATTCTATGATGTATTTTTATTTCTGAAGAATCTTTTTCAAATACTTTTATAAAAACAAATTCATCGTTAAAATCAAAGTGAAACATAAAAAAGAACCGTTCAAATGTGGTACAAACTAAATTATCTATCCATACCTATCTCTCTATCGATTATCCTATTACCGTTAATAATTATTTTCTTTTTTCGCTTACCTTATCATCTTCAGCAACATATGATAATTGTGGCCATGATAAGGCATGGTAAAAGTAATACTTCATCTGATAATTTTCCGGTAAACATAATAAATTGCAGTGCTGCGTATTCAATAAGTCATCGGCTTTTGCTACTCGAAGATTCATTTTTCATCGATCCTAAAAATAAAAAATACTATCAAATGCCATTTTAATTTTAAAATTAATCCCATAATTTATGATGCTGCTGTCTATATTACTTATATGCCATTTTCTCTTATCTACCCTCACTTGTTCAATTCATGCCACCATTTACTATTCTGCCCTTAAAATAAGCCGGAATCGAACCGGTATAAGGCCGGTTAGTGTAAGGT
Organism: Mansonella ozzardi; assembly: GCA_029876185.1. Lineage (NCBI taxonomy): Eukaryota > Metazoa > Nematoda > Chromadorea > Rhabditida > Onchocercidae > Mansonella > Mansonella ozzardi. Next base: position 11,330 of record JARVGP010000233.1, on the reverse strand, counting down.
CCGTTAGTGATATAAGGCCTGTTAATAGTACAAAATCCGTTAGTGGGGGGACTACATCAAACAATTTGAAATTGTATGACAGGAAAGGTAATTATTTAAAGGCTCGAGATGTGGACAGATATCTTTTTTGAGTAAAAATGCATAGTATATATTCATGTGAATGAATTCTATACAAATAGCTATTAGCTTTGCAATTTTAAAATAAAACAGTGCACAAAATACAAGCCGAAAATTAAGAAGCGATATGTTCAATCAAAGTAGCATACTATAAACAAAACAAATTATACTTGTCATTGAGAGACAAATAATGAAATGCAAAATTTTTTCCCAGTGTCTGTAAGCCTTTTACAAAAACAATGAGCAAAGAAGTTGCCAGAAAAAGATTAAATTTCTCAACAAAATTTAATCATTTAAATGTCTATTTGTTATTTATCATTCGTTTTAATTATGAACGAGTGAAATTTTTATTTAACACTGAAAATTCAAATTTCAACAATTTAATGAATTCAAAATAAATTTTGAGTTAAAAAATTCGACTTTTCTCTTTTTTTTTTGCTGGTAGTTTTCAAAACTTGTAATTTGATAATTTTTTGCCTTCTATCTAAATATATGAGCTGAAACATTGCCTTTTTTGTGTATTATTTAAAATTTGCAGGTGAACATTTGATTTATAATAAGCAATTCTCGAATCATTCACCAGTCTCATTCAAATTTAAGTTTTGAAATTCAACTCAACATTTGGCTACTTTTTTCGAGAAAAATTATTTATCAGTCTCATTCAAATTTAAGTTTTGAAATTCAACTCAACACTTAGCCATTCTCAATGTCTCTTTTAATTCTTTTGAAATTCTTGATTGTTATAATGCTGGAAATTTACAATCGAACTCAGAATTTGTTCAACTTTTATTTGTATTTGCAAGTTGAAAATCTTGAATTTTTCAATTTTTGTCAGTTCAATGTAAGTTAAAATATTTGGTGAAATAAATAAATTAATTGGACGCACTAACAAAAGAACGGAAAAAAGCTGAAATATCCAAATTCAAGTCAAAACAAGAATTTCTCTCTTTTTCTTTGTTTTTAAAAAAAAAATTTGAACAAAGAGAACTTTCTGGAAGGAAGGAGGAAGAAGAGAAAGAAATAAAAAACAATGTAAAGACAAGTAGATTGAAAAATTTTTTATTCGTTTGCTCTATGAAATTTTGTTCAAAAACTCTTTGATGTATTTCAAACTACACTATTGTTGTCATCTTTTGCTTAAAATGCGCAATGAGAATCAAGCTATTTCCAGATTTCCCTTGTCATTGTCATTGTCATTGTCATTGTCGTTACCATAATCATGATTCTCTCTTGCTTTTTGTGCCATCTATAATACTACTCCATGTTAAGTTCCAATTTGACAATATCACTGAAATAACAATGAAAATTTAAATTTAAATCTCTAAATTTAATCGTTTTCTTTTGCTTTTTTATTTGATTGTAAATTCTATTTTCATTTTATTTTAATTTTTTCCCCTTCTCTTCTTCTTATTCAACCAGTTGGTATCAATTCTAAATCATTTTAACATTCTTCATTAAATTGTTTCTCAAAAGTATGCAGAAATAAAAATAAGCAATCTATTAATGATAACAGTTGCGGCAGACGACAATGACACTTTGCGAATATTACAGTTTGGGTGACAGTTGCTTTTTTACACTAAACTGAAAACTCCAAATTTTATTAATTTTTACCAAAAAAAAAAAAACGAAATTTATAGAACTTCAATATTCCCATTTTCATTTATATTTGATTTTCGATCAGTTATTTTCATTTTAGAATCAATCATCTTTTCTAATCTTTTTTTTTTTCAATTTTTAATAATTCTATTATTTAAAATTAATATAATGGTTGATAAAAATACCAATCCTTTTTTCCATTTTTTTTTCCATTCATTAACAGTTTGCACGTTTTTAGTTGTTTTATTTAAACGATGAAAATGTATTGTTACACAATTTCTGACATTAATACTTTCTGGACTTATACATCTTTTTGGCGTAATTTTCGTTACAGAATATTTTACTCTTTTCACGAAATGCTTACTTTACGTGTCACCAGCAGTCTTTTCCTTATTTTACTTATCGCATCATTCAAAGCTGAAAGAACAAGCAGGCAGAAATGTCGTCAATTATTGGCCTGTGCAGTGAGAAATAATTGCATTAATGTTGGTATCTAAATTTTTGTTTCATTAACTTATGCAAATAATTAAACTTTAGACTGACTTTTATTTCGCAATAATTTCTTTTAATCAAATTGTTAAAAATTTACAACTGTTTCATACTTGAAAAAGAAGTTTGGAGGGAAAAGTTACAGATGAGGAAACATTTCGATTATGAAGAGATTTTTCTCGCAGAAACAATAATAGCAATAGTAACAACAACATTATTAACAATAATAATAGTAATATTTATCATCATTATTATTATTGTTACTATTGTTGTTAGTGTAATTAATAGTCTCTTCCTTTCAGTATTGTTTTTTAGTATTACTATTGTTGTTGTTGTTGTTAAAATTGTTATTGACAAAAATTTGGTGATAAAGGCAGGAAAAAGAAAATAAAGTATTGATGAAAATAATTCAACAAGTTTTTCAAACTTTTTTGTGTAAATTGAATTTTTGAAAAATTGAATAATCACTGATAAATCGAGTTTTTTTCAACAGATATCCTATATTGCTAATCGATATAATGGTTCGATAATTAACAAAGATATGTACAATGATTTGGATGCGGGTATAGATTACGGCTGTATATTTGCGCTTGGTTGTCTTAATGAATGTAACGAATGTCCACTTTGCAAGACAAGTAAGAAACAGTTAGTGGATGTTTTATCTGGAAAAGGACGATCTTCTGAAAGTTAGCATCATTTAATTCGATACTTATTAATATTTTGACTAATTAAGCTATGGCAAATAAATTGATCAATTACTTCATTAATTGCAAATATTGAATTGGGAATTGAAATTGAAAAAATAAAATAGAAAAAAAAAAACCAAAAGGACGTTTGAACGACTAATTCGACTTGATACCGAAGAGGAACGATTTTTACCCGCTTTCCTTGCTAACACACACACACAACACGCACATTCTAATGGTTCTAACAAAACATTGAAATTTTTCAATTATTTTTTTCGTCTAATTATTTTTGCTAAATTTGGCGCAATTTGTTATTATTTCATTTTAAACAACTTAAGCAAAATATGAAAATACTGATAAAATCGAGACTATTTTTATTAGAAAAAATATTAAAAACTAAATGAGATTTGAAAATGAGATCTGTGTTCCCTGTTATGTTTGTGATGGCTGCGTACTATCGAATCAAACTGAAGAAGGTCACAGTCCTTTTCAATTTCGAATGAAGAAATAACAGGAATTGAAAACAAGTCAAAAGAGTTTTTTAAAAAGTGAAAAGAAACTGATCATACACTTAATGTTTCCCAATAGTTAAACGCCAAGTAATGCTAATCTAAAAATAAAAATTATCGAAATTGAGCAGCGGGGGGGAAAAATGTTGAAAGTATATGCGATTAAGCAGCAAAAAGAATTCTTGAGATGAAAATTCAGGTGAATGTTCAATTTTGGTGAACTGTGCGACGAAATGCGTACAGCAAGCAAATTTCAATTTTACCAAAATTAATTATTGCTTGCGACATCAATGTGCTTATTACTGCTTCGATGGCTCATGTCCGAAATGCAGCGCTTTCATCACAAAAATTTTTAATCAAGTTTGCATAAGTGGTGATTTACGAAACAGGACCAATTTTGAGGTCAGTTAATTGATTAGTTTCTTATTCATCAGCATTAAACGGTGTAAAATTTCAAAATTTTCTTATCAATATTAAATAATACAAAATTCTTGATTTAAATTAAACCCAAGTTTCCTTTTCTTTTTTGTTACTATCAGTTTACTTCCTGCTCTTGCTGTTTTCTTCTCTTTTTGCTCTCTCTTTGATTTTAATAATTTTTTTTTCTTTTCATTTTACACTACTTAAACTTTGAGAAAAAACGGATAATTAATGGAGTCATCTAAATTGGATGATTAATGAAAGGTGTAATTTAGAAGGAATGATTGCTTCCTTCCTAATTAGCTAAAAAAGCTAAAATTTGTCCCTAATGTATTGAAATTTACTGTGAAATTCAACAAAGAGTTGACAACGACAGTATGTTGATATAAATGGAAAATGTTTCCAAATGCTGCTTTAACTTGATTTTTTTGTAAAGTAGCTTTAGTAAAGTAATTCGTCTGCTCCAGCTGAATAAATAGGAGCAGCTGTCAATATAAACTGTCATCACCATCGACGACATCATCAGCATCGTTAATAAAGTTATTATTATCATTATTGTTATTATCATTTCATTATCGTCATCGTCATTGTCATCATCATCGAATGGATGCATTTAGGAGAATTCAAATAAAAATTATTGATGCAAACAAGCTGTAACATCGGCTAAATTTATTAATTTGTCCGAAACTATTACTCATTTTGCTTAAACCTCTCTTTAAAAAGAATAAAATTGCTAAATCAATGTAACATTGAGAAAATGAAAAAATGAAAGAATAAATTGATTCAGAAATAAAGAATTGAGAAAAAAAGTGAAGCTAAATTTCAACGTAAGATTGTAAAATCTAACAGAGAAAACTTACTTGAAATCGTCTTCATTTTTTGGAAACAGCGAAAATTGAGGATACTTTATCAAATGGTAATTTGTTAATTTTTTTGAAATTTTTACTTATAACAAAAGTACACATTCAGGTTTATTAGTAGTCTATGTTCGATATCACATTTAAAAATTCACTTTTTTTTTATTTTTTCTTTGCTGCAAAAATTTATTGCTACAACTACTGACGAAGAATAATTCTATTGCAGGGCCAATGCTATGAAATGTTCCGTGCCATAGTTTATAAAAAATTCGAAAATCAATTCAAACGATCAGGTCAAAGACCAGTTATCAATATACGAACTAATTTATTATGGTCTGAATGATTTAATGATTGTGCAAAATATCATAAAACACCTTTCCCTTTTCACGACAATTTCTCTTGTCCTTTTCTCCATTACATTACATGAATTGAATCGATTCAGTTGACAGAATTAAATATCACAGTATTGGCCAACAGTCCTTTTATTTTTCTACTAGTCCATAATTTCCCTATAAACGGAATGGTTCTTTTCGTGTATTTTCTTTTCTTCAAATTAGCCTTCGGTAAATAATACAGTAAACGACCGATTAGGCTTCGGATAAATCCTTCATCATAAAATGTATCCTCGCAAATTATACATTTAAAATTTACCAACATATTTTGGTTGATCAAGTTATATTTTCAATGATAACAATAATGTAACAACAATAATTTACATGCACTGGAAAATTAAATGTTATCAAATTATTCACCGTACAATTATATTTCCTATATCCGTTTATTACATATACTGATTATCAAGCAAAGTTAGCAGTAACAATGCAAGTAGTAAATGTTGGCTTACAAAAGTTCCTCAATTACTGAAGTGCGAATCCAACCTGAAGAGAAATTAAGTTTAAACACTTGCCTCATTTTTTACACTCACTATAAGACATGACGGTTTTATCAAATTTCCTCACAATATTTCAAACTGACTGCAGTAGAAACCGGAATTCGGAATCCAAGTAGTGCAAAAATATGAATCCTTCGAATTCTTAACGAAATCTATAAATATGTTTTACTTCATTGCTTTTGGTATATAAAACATTTCGGCCGCGATTTCCAGTAAGTTATTTTTATCAGTTTAGCATTCCAATGAGACTTCGAAATTGTTCAAGTTTATTATTTACTGGAATCTTTTCCGATCCAACTAATAATTATTGTCATGACAAAATCTTCAAGTACATTAGTTTATGCTTTAGCATTTCCTCTATAAAGCCGATGATCGAAGTATTTTGAAAATCGAATTGATGTCATTTTTATTATTATGCTTATAAATTATGGAAAACAATAAGTATTATGAGAAATTCTGATTCCATTCCTCACAAATTCTTCAATAATATCTCAGTATCAATCGGAGATAAGTACCTGTTTAGGGTAGCATTAACCAAATGTAAAAATTCTCTTTCAAAAATTGACCAATGTTGTGATGCTTTCTCCTCCATTCGATCTGTATAATTTAGATCATTTGAATTTCTCATTCGTTCAGAGCAATAACAAAAGATTTTGAAAAAAACAAGTTCCGCGAAAATTCCCCGAAAACCTTGACAGAAAAGAAACAAAATCTTTAGTAATTCAGGAAATAGAAAAATTTAAAGTAGAAACCGGATTGGCTGTATGTCCTTAATAGCCTTAAGTAGTCTAATACAATTACAGAACATAAAATTTTAGGTTATTCAGGAATACTGATTTGCTATATTGAAAATTGCAAACAATAGCTGGACCAAAAATAACGGGAAGAGCGTGAAATGGTTCGATTTAAACATTGAGCATATCATAAATGAAATATATGGACAATTCTGAAGGAAGGTCATTACACACATTAAGATGTTAAGACTTTTATGAAAATCTGACAATCATCGAAAGGTACAGATCACACGGATAAGAAAAGTAGGACAGATGCAGTGGTCTGAATGGTGCCAAAGCTGTATTTCAACGCTTTGGACAAAATCCAGGCCGCTACTTCCACACTTTAAACTTTCTACATATTATTTCCGATGACCTGTGCAGCGCGATTGATGAGATTTTGAATGAATGTACGAAAGTTATGAGTAATTATTGGCTTTTAGATAATCAAGCAAATTTCACATTTCGCGAGCCGAATCGTGCTGTGATGCATATTTAAATTACAATGTACCACAAAACCGATACGGCTCACGAAATTTGCTAATTCAGTTATGAAAAAAATTTTTTCGTTAGATACTTACGAATCAAAACGTTCCTGAGAAATTGAAAATATATTTTTACTCGAAGGAATCATTGCAAAAATAACAAATCCTTCGTTTCATGCGATTGCAGAGCACAGCAAGCTGAACCACCAGTTGGCTGTGATTCGAATCAATCCAAACGGATCACAAGACCACTGACGGTTCAAGCTTAGCCATCAATGTTCCCGGAATTGCAAAAGTTCACAAATTTGCATTCCAAATGCTGGTAGATGGACAAACACAACTGTTGATGCTTCTCGATCTCAACATCCTATCTTGTACTCGCCAAGTTAGTAGCAATTCACTGGGAATTGTCATTTCTCATTGATCGCCATTAACAATAGAGTAAATCGCTGTAAATTTATCAATTTAAATTGATTGATGTAGCTAGTCGAGTGAAATAAGCGTGAGAAAGATAACTAGCTAATACCATTTTGATTTATAACCAGGGAATACATATGCTTGCGTAGATCGAAAGCAGGCATCATTCTACTGCCAGAAAAGATATCATACTATCTTTTCAAAAATTTAAAAATTACAGAATACTAATGAACAACTCGAATAACAAATTACAATATATATGGATTATTTAGTAAATGAACCCAATCATTTCTTTTCGGCTGTTTAAAATACTAAGAAAATCATCTGCAAATCAAGTTCAAAAATCGCCTATAAATCAATGAATCATCTACAAATCAAGTTCAAGAATCATCTACAAATCAAATTCAGAATCATCTACAAATCAAGTTCAAGAATCATCTACAAATCACGTTCACAATCATCATCTATACACTATTCATTATGAGTAAATTTATTCTAAATCCCTTCAATTTCCTTTGCTTAAATATTTCACGTGATGAATCAGAATAAAATTTACAAAATTACTTATTAATAATCAGTTACAATTTTTTTGCATAGCAATTGAATATCATGAATCTTTCACTTCTTCACGTTTCTCGCAATCAACGTAATCAAATGATTCCCTCACTTAATCGGGAAATGAGAAAATTTTTCGGCAACTGACAATGGATACATACACTAAAGAGAAGGTCAAAAACACATATGTTCTTTCCAAATATACATTATTCTTCTTCAGTAACAAAGGCAAAAAGAAAGAAATGAATGAATCATATCGAAAAGCAAAAAAAAAAGGAAAGAAAAGAAAAACCAGCCTCAGTCCGAATTGTCCAAAACCTTATAAAATAAAATGCTTTCTGCGCATTACATAAAAGAATGAGGGAAAAAGAGAGGGAAAGAAAGAGAAAGAAAGAAAAAACAAACGAATAAACAATCGCCCACTCATCAAAAACGCGCATTTCATTTCCTATTTCAGTAAGAATTTCCTGCTAAAAAAACAATTTACGATTATAGCATAATTGAATAATAATTATTTTTGATTTATATTTTTAAATTAGACATTAAATTTTAGGACATATACAAAGAGAGAGAGAGAAGAGAAACAGAGAAAAAAAACAATTCTATTATAATTAATATAAAGCAATATTGAATTTTTAAATCAAAAGGGAAAGAAATAAAATCCTCCTTCCGTTTCATTGTAATCAAATTTTAAACAAAGATGTCCTTTAAACTTTAAACTTACGATCTTTCAATGACAGTGACCTATGATCATTAACCTCACATAATATCGTATAGGATCGCTACAGTTGAGGGATTTACTACCATTATCAACTTTCTCTTCTGCACTGACTCCCTACTGTGATCTTAAATTTTCGATAATAGCACATGATCCAATTCCAATCACTTAAATGAATGAATGAATACAAACTTCGGGGTTATTGCATTCCTCTTTCCTTTCCAAACTTGAACTTATATAATTAATTAAGAATAATTCTTATTGGACAATTTGTGGAATTAGCCTAAAACAACAAGTAAGAACACAATTCACCGGAAAACTTGGAAAATTCTTTTGATCTGGAAAGAAATGATACTATACTAGGTAGGAGTATAGTTAGGATTGAAATCGGACAAGAATGCTTGAATCACATAGCTGAGTATGGTTCTAGTCATGAATCCAATTTATATGCTACATGACTAAAAACCATGCTCAGCTACGAGTAAACAGCATCATCAATATTATTATTAGAGAATTATTTCCCAGAATACTAATTTAAGTATAAATTTTGATGGAAAGAAAAAATTGAGAAATTTTTATTTTAATGTAATGCACAATAAAAAAAACAAAACAAAACAAAATAGGAAAAATAAAATAGAGAAATAATACTATAAAAAAAAAAAAAAAATTGAAAAATAAAATTGAAAAACAATTGCTAAAATTATAATAATAAATTAAGAGAAATAAATGTTACATATACAATAAAATGAATAAAATTTTTCTAAATAGGAAAATTTGAATTCTTCCAAACTCTTTTTGGCAATTTTCCCTTCATTGCAAAACTAGACAGAGAAGATCATAAGGTCACATATATCTATCGTCTAAAAAGAAGAAACACAGGGCCAATATCATACGGGTTTGCACTAAAGGTCACTACTATCTATTCATTGAAAAGAAAAAGAGAGTCTATAAATCAATCGGGTCTTCTTCACTGTGAGAAACAGTTCAACATTTTATTTCCACTACAATTTACAAAATATTACAGATAAGATTTGAGAGGTATAGAATGAAATATAGAAATCAACTCTAGCTAAGGCTAAAGCTCCAACAAAAAAAAACAGAAATATGTTTAAAAAAAAAGAAAAAAAATGAGAAGTAATATTTAATTTTCATGTTTAACCTTTAACCTCTAATGGAAATGATATACGATGAAAGAGAGATAACTAGAAAGATAACGCTTCGCTAAAAGTGTATACTTTGTCGTATCACGCATATTTCTGAGTACCAAACTTTTAAAGGAAAGAACTGTAGAGTATGAAATTAGCTACTAAATCAAAAATCAGAAAAGAATTGTAGAGTAATGAATCAGCTACTAAGTCAAAAATCAAGAAAGAACTGTAGAGTAAGGAATTAGTAGCTATTAAATCAAAAATCAGGGAAGAATTGCAGAGTAAGGAATCAGCTACTAAATCAAGAATAAACCAAGGAAAAAAATTCAAAATATCCTCTTATCTGTATTAACTATCAAACAATAATATATTATTGAAATTTCACTTTTTATTATGCACAAAACATACTACTCATAATAATATCTAATATGTTCATTTTTTTTTGCTGATTAGAAAAAATTATTCAGAGAATGGATGAACTATTAGCGCTTGTTATTATTTATGTAACTATTACAACATAACAAACCTATTACAACAATCTACAACAATGATATGAATAGATGAAATTTGTGACTATCAATATCTATCGAAATAAGTAGATCAAATTTATGCTATCAATATCTATCGAAATAAATAGATCAAATTTGTACTATAAATATCTATCGAAATGAATAAATCAAATTTTGTGCTACCAATATCTATCAACATACCAAATGAACCGTGCAAAAATATCCCTTTGAATATGCATACATGCAATATAAGTAGTATTATTACAATGATATGCCACCAACAGATGTACATTTACAAAAAGGGATGATGTTGAATGGTAGTAGTAAAGGAGTAAGAGTAGGGCAAAATGATAGGAGAAAATGTACAGGTACGAGTACGGGTAGAGGTTGTAAGGGTCGGTAGAAGTTGTAAGGGTTAATAGAGGTAGTAAGGGTGAGTAGAGGTAGTAAGGGTGGGTAGAGGTAGTAAGGGTGGGTAGAGGTAGTAAGGGTGGGTAGTAGATTACGATGATAGCGTAGTAGATGGAGGTGTTTCTTTTTTTTTTTGTTCCCTCCGCACTTGGTAAAACCGCCCTCGTTGTCCTTCTAGAACGGTACCCTTATCTTCTCCTCGTTGCCTCTCCTTTATCGGTTGTATCGAAGCAGAGACCATTCGACCTCCACAGACATCTTCCTCTCTCCTACAACACATACCAATACATACACATCCTGCGGGGGTGAATCAAGAGAAAGGATGAGATTGCTCATTGCACCCATGAAAAAACTGATTTCAAATACTGATTGCAATAGATTAGCAAAAAGAAAGAAAGCTTTGTATCCATTGATAGAGGAGAACTTTGATGAGTCGCGAAATACCGGGATGAATGGGAAGAATAGATGATGATATGGAGAAGTATGGAAAGAGCAAAAATTTTAAATAGTTTTGAAAACTAGCTTATTGAAGAATTAAAATTTGAAATTATTCAATTCTTAGTGCAGAACTGAAATTTGAAATTATTCGATTCTTAGTGCAGAACTGAAATTTGAAATTATTCGATTCTTAGTGCAGAATTGAAACTTGAAATTATTCGATTCTCAGTGCATAACTGAAACTTGAAGTTATTGGATTCTTAGTGCAGAACTGAAACTTGAAGTTATTGGATTCTTAGTGCAGAAGAGA